>CM059803.1:35306400-35511400 GCA_030435695.1 Brachymystax lenok tsinlingensis
CCTCCTCTGCTGACTGCATATCTCAGGTGGACAGAGATGTCAGCCTTACAGTAGATTTACACTAATCAGACTGTGCTGTGTGAGCATAATAACTGAATAAAGTCACAGACACACACTGCTGTGCAAATACACCATGTACTCAAACTTGACAAGGAACACAAAGGCCAAATGTTGCTATTGGGACTGGGACTGCCTTGGGACTGGTCTACTGGCATGCACTGCACACACGCAGACATGCACGCACACACGCAGACACACACACATGCATGCACGCACGCACACACACAAAGAGAATGTGTGTCTCAGCTCGCCTGTCATGGGGATGAAGAAATCAGCACTCTGGGAGCAAAGCGCTTTGGACCATTGGAGAAAAATGCTCAGAGGGCGAAAAAATTATGTAATAAACCGAGTGGCTGGCCGAACGCCTCTCCTCCTGACATGTCTAGACCCGAGCGGCTGGCCGAACACCTCTCCTCCTGACATGTCTAGACCTGAACGGCTGTACGAACGCCTCTCCTCCTGACTTGTCTAGACCCGAACGGCTGTCCGAACGCCTCTCCTCCTGGCATGTCTAGACCCAAACGGCTGTACGAACGCCTCTCCTCCTGACTTGTCTAGACCCGAACGGCTGGCCGAACGCCTCTCCTCCTGACATGTCTAGACCCAAGCGGCTGGCCGAACGCCTCTCCTCCTGACATGTCTAGACCGAGCGGCTGGGCGAACGCCTCTTCCTCTGACATGTCTATAAGTAATGTGTGAGCTCCCTGGAAGCAAAGCCATCACTTTTAAATAACAATGTCCCTTTACCACACAACACAGCCAAGATTATTGTTTCTGCTGACTGTTAGGCATTGTCCTCGCAGCCATCAGCACTATATATAACCACTCAGACCCAAAACAAACTTTTTATTTGGCCTGATAGGAACGGTAGCTGGAGAGGACAACGGGCATATTGTGAAATATCTAGTGGTAAATTAAGAAGTCTACTTTGTCGCATGGGTATTAGAGAATAATGTGTTCTTTATTGCCCTGAGATGGAGGGAGGACAATGTAAGGAGAGATGGAGGGAAGACAGTGCAAGGAGAGATGGAGGGAAAACAGTGAAAGGAGAGATGGAGGGAGGACAGTGAAAGGAGAGATGGAGGGGGGACAGTGAAATAAGAGATGGAGGGAAGACAGTGAAAGGAGAGATGGAGGGAGGACAGTGAAAGGAGAGATGGAGGGAAGACAGTGCAAGGAGAGATGGAGGGAGGACAGTGAAAGGAGAGATGGAGGGGGGACAGTGAAAGAAGAGATGGAGGGAAGACAGTGAAAGGAGAGAGATGGAGGGAAAACAGTGAAAGGAGAGATGGAGGGAGGACAGTGAAAGGAGAGATGGAGGGAGGACAGTGAAAGGAGAGATGGAGGGAGGACAGTGAAAGGAGAGATGGAGGGAGGACAGTGAAAGGAGAGAGATGGAGGGAGGACAGTGAAAGGAGAGAGATGGAGGGAGGACAGTGAAAGGAGAGATGGAGGGAGGACAGTGAAAGGAGAGATGGAGGGAGGACAGTGAAAGGAGAGATGGAGGGAGGACAGTGAAAGGAGAGATGGAGGGAGGACAGTGAAAGGAGAGAGATGGAGGGAGGACAGTGAAAGGAGAGATGGAGGGAGGACAGTGAAAGGAGAGATGGAGGGAGGACAGTGAAAGGAGAGATGGAGGGAGGACAGTGAAAGGAGAGATGGAGGGAGGACAGTGAAAGGAGAGATGGAGGGAAAACAGTGAAAGGAGAGATGGAGGGAGGACAGTGAAAGGAGAGATGGAGGGAGGACAGTGAAAGGAGAGATGGAGGGAGGACAGTGAAAGGAGAGAGATGGAGGGAGGACAGTGAAAGGAGAGATGGAGGGAAAACAGTGAAAGGAGAGATGGAGGGAGGACAGTGAAAGGAGAGATGGAGGGAGGACAGTGAAAGGAGAGATGGAGGGAGGACAGTGAAAGGAGAGAGATGGAGGGAGGACAGTGAAATGAGAGATGGAGGGAAGACAGTGAAAGGAGAGATGGAGGGAGGACAGTGAAAGGAGAGATGGAGGGAAGACAGTGAAAGGAGAGATGGAGGGAGGACAGTGAAAGGAGAGATGGAGGGAAGACAGTGAAAGGAGAGAGATGGAGGGAGGACAGTTAAAGGAGAGAGATGGAGGGAGGACAGTGAAAGGAGAGAGATGGAGGGAGGACAGGTAGGTAGATTGGATGGGCTATGTACAGCTGCAGGGATCGGTAAGCTGCTCAGATAGCTGATGTTTAAAGTTAGTGAGGGAAATATAAGTTTCCAGCTTCAGCAATTTTTGCAATTCGTTCCAGTCATTGGCAGCAGAGAACTGGAAGGAAAGGCAGCCAAAGGAAGTGTTGGCTTTGGGGATGACCAGTGAGAAATACCTGCTGGAGCGCGTGCTACGGGTGGGTGTTGTTATCGTTGTTATCTATTTGGCTGTGGGGAGAGAGAGGAGAACCCGGAGGACCAGCTGCCTGCCTGGCTGAAACAGGGGAGTATGGTACGGTGACAGCCCCAGGGCAGTGAGGGGTACGGTGGGGTGGACAGTCCCAGCTGAGGCCCCCCGAGTTTGATCAGCCAGCCAGGATGGGTTCATGCACTGTTCTCCTCAATCAAAGCCAGGCCTCAGATCCAAAGTAAAAATAGCCACGGGTCAATGGAAGACAGAGGACAGAGCAGAGAAATGGAAAAAGAAAGAGCAGGGGAAATAGGAAGAAAAATAAGAGAGAGAAGAGAGAGAGGAACACGGACCGGTTTATTTTTCTTCTGCTGGTACAGTACTGTATTGTCGAGCCTCCTTGGTTGGAGAGAGTGACCCCCCTGGGACTACAAGGGCTGTGTCTGTCTGTCTGTCAGGTACAGTATAGCCAGGGGCAACACACATGTGCATGGACGCACACACGCACATGCGCACACACACACACACACACACACACACACACACACACACACACACACACACACACAGAGCCTTCACTCAGTCAGCTCCTTCTTCTGGGCCCATTCTACACTGCAGACACCCCAGAGAGAGGATAGAGGCTACAGACACCCCAGAGAGAGGATAATGACTACAGACACCCCAGAGGGTGAATAAGGGCTACAGACACCCCAGAGAGAGGATAGGGGCTACAGACGCCCCAGAGAGAGGATAGGGGCTACAGACAGCCCAGAGAGAGGATAATGACTACAGACACCCCAGAGAAAGGGTAATGACTACAGACACCCCAGAAAGAGGATAATGACTACAGACACCCCAGAAAGAGGATGACTACAGACACCCCAGAAGAGGATAATGACTACAGACACCCCAGAAAGAGGATGACTACAGACACCCCAGAAAGAGGATAATGACTACAGACACCCCAGAGAGAGGATAGGGGCTACAGACAACCCAGAAAGAGGATAATGACTACAGACACCCCAGAAAGAGGATATGGGCTACATACACCCCAGAGAGAGGATAATGACTACAGACACCCCAGAGAGAGGATAATGACTACATACACCCCAGAGAGAGGATAATGACTACAGACACCCCAGAAAGAGGATAATGACTACAGACACCCCAGAGAGAGGATAAAGAGGATCTCCTCTCCTCACCACTTCTCTCCTCTCCTCACCACTCCTCTCCTCACCACTCCTCTCCTCACCACTTCTCTCCTCATCTCACCACATCTCACCACTCCTCTCCTCACCACTTCTCTCCTCTCCTCACCACTTCTCTCCTCTCCTCACCACTTCTCTCCTCATCTCACCACTTCTCTCCTCACCACTTCGCTCATCTCCCACCACTTCTCTCCTCTCCTCACCAATTCTCTTCTCTCCTCTCCACTTCTCTCCTTTCCTCACCACTTCTCCCCTCTCCACACCACTTCTCTTCTCTTCTCTCCTCACCATTTCTCTTCTCTCCTCACCACTTTTCTGAGATGCAGTGCCTTAGACCGCTGCGCCACTCAGGAGCCCTACTTAACTTTTCCTGACAGTTAATTTGTCCTAAGCCTGTTTAACATTCAGTAATTAGCAAGCGCTAGCCTTCTTCTCTCCACTAAAATGCTATTAGGCATGGTATAAAAAAGTATCAAAATAAATGTCCTATCACTTTTCCTGGGATTTCACGTGAAGAGGAATAGCGAAGTGGCTATAGCGCACAGGAACAGCTGGAAGAGAGGCTAGAGATGAGTATTCGTAGTAACAACATAAATATTATATTGATATCGGGTCATTCATTGGCAAACAGTATGGCTATAAATATTTACCTGTCAAAGTGCAACAAAAAAAGATAATGAAATGGCAGATCTGTGCGTTCCTCTTGGCTGCACTGCAGTGCCGCATAAATATAATATTATACAACATATACATAAAAGTGTTCCTAAGGATACATTATCTATTATTTTTTATTGTTCTTGGACAAGTTTATAGGTATAAGTTGAATGAGTTCTCTTCACGTTTCAATGGACGAGTGGAGGCTGTATTTTCTCATTATAACGCGCCAACCAAACGGAGATTTATGGATATAATACATTACTTTTTCTAACAAAAGAACCATGGATTGTCTTCGTTGGACACTTGGGAAGCCCCCAGCAGAGGTTCTTCGAAAGGTAAGGGATTTGTTTTAGCTGTGATATGGGTTTTGTGTGACCCGCGCTGGTTTATGAATTTATGCTAATGCATAAATATTAGAGGTGCTATCCTCAAACAATCAAATGTTGTGCTTTCGCCGTAAAGCCTTTTTTAAATCTGACAACGCTGTAATATTGCCAAGAAGCAGTGCTTTTGATGACTATGCAACACTTGTATATTGATGAATGTTTAAGAGCGATGAAGATCAGTCAATACGGAAACTTTTAAAGTTTCTTCAAGTGCAGTCGCAAAAAGCATCAAGTGCTATGATGAAACTGGCTCTCACGAGGACCGCCACAGGAAAGGAAGACCTAGAGTTAACTCTGCTGCAAAGGATAAGTTCATAAGAGTTAACTGCACCTCAGAAATTGCAGACCAAATAAATGCTTCACAGAAGAGACTGTGTGAATCAGGCCTTCATGGTCGATTTGCTGCAAAGAAACCACTACTAAAGAACACCAATAAGGTGAAGAGACTTGCTTGAGCCAAGAAACACATTAGACCGGTGGAAATCTGTCCTTTTGTCTGATGAGTCCAAATGTGTAAGGGCTATTTGATCAAAAAGGAGAGTGATGGAGTGCTGCATCAGATGACCTGGCCTCAACAATCATCCGAGCTCAACCCAATTGAGATGGTTTGGAGCCCTACTTAACTTTTCCTGACAGTTAATTTGTCCTAAGCCTGATTAACATTCAGTAATTAGCAAGCGCTAGCCTTCTTCTTTCCACTAAAATGCTATTAGGCATGGTATAAAAAAGTATCAAAATAAATGTCCTATCACTTTTCCTGGGATTTCACGTGAAGAGGAATAGCGAAGTGGCTATAGCGCACAGGAACAGCTGGAAGAGAGGCTAGAGATGAGTATCCGTAGTAACAAGATAAATATTATATTGATATCGGGTCATTCATTGGCTAACAGTATGGCTATAAATATTTACCTGTCAAAGTGCAACAAAAAAAGATAATGAAATGGCAGATCTGTGCGTTCCTCTTGGCTGCACTCTGCAGTGCCGCACACCGAACATGCAAAGGTCCACTATTGATTAGGCCTAAATTTTTAGACAAGAAAAAATGATTCTACCTAGGCTACAATAACACAATGCAATGAGGAATGTATTATTGTGAGTACACAATTATTGTCTAGGGGTGTAAACTACAGTGATGTAGAGGGTAATTTGAAAACCGCTCAAACAATCTGTTTTGAATGCTTCATGCCGAAATAACTGCGCACAGCCTAGGTCTGATTAGGCAACCTTTTGGAACAGTTATGGGTCTATTCTCGACAGTTTACAAGATATGCCTACCATCGGAAAATATGACCTTCTCATGCGCTGTTTGTCGTGGATCATCATTCTCTCAAGTCGTCCTATAATTAATATGGTACTGGAACTGACCCTGTATATAGTCACCTTACCCCTATACATATCTACCTCCATCACTCCAGTATCCCTGAACATTATTAATATGGTACTGGAACTGACCCTGTATATAGTCACCTTACCCCTACACATATCTACCTCCATCACTCCAGTATCCCTGCACGTTATTAATATGGTACTGGAACTGACCCTGTATATAGTATGCTTACTTACTTTCTTGTGTTTTTCTTATTTGTATTTCTCGTGTGTTTTTGTCGGATCTTATGTTATTTTTGGTATGACATTGTCATTGTTGGTTTTAGAGCTGTCAAGAAAAGGCATTTCACTGTACTTGTGCACGTGAAATAGAAAATTGGAACTTCTCACACATTCCACTTCGCTGAAACTGTTCAACATCACAGTTCCATTTGGATTGGCCACACATTACCGACTACCCCAAATATTATAAACATTCTATTGTGAGAGGGGGACGATGAGTAATCGGTTCAATATCATCAGAGGAATGTTTTTATTCAGTAAAACACACCATAAAAGTCCCATACCCGAATATAACATGACTAATGTATATGTTTCTACATGGAGATTTATACAGCCACTTAAAGCACAATAAAATGTGTCGCCTCAAGGGAAAATAAGCCCATCCCCGCAATCTCACATGGCTTAATTACAGAACTGTTATTACACACTTACGTTCACACATACATGCACACTGCCCCCTGTGGAAACCTGCCATGTTTGTGCTACTAAACTTTTGGTCTCATTTGAATCCTCCTCCACTGTGTTATTGTGGTCGAACTAAATCATGAAACACTTTTGCTGGGAGGTGAAGAAAATCTGTTACAAGATGGAAATATTTGAATAGCAAAAGTGAGTAAAGCTCTGAAGACATCCAGCATGGTTTTGGATTGCTTTTGTCTAAGTCTGGACTAGTATATTTGAATCGTTAACTGATAACTACAAAAAGAGTGGAGAACAATAACTATTGTTTGTATCACTTTCAGAGCGATGTTTTCCCTGTCCCTCCGACTATAAAACTTTGACAACCAATCAAAAACGTGTTCTATAGAAGTGTTATTGGTTGTAGGTGTGCGATGCTGCTTGGAGTGGAGAGAAGGCAGAGCACACGGTTAACTTGCCTGAATAACTGGTCATGTGTGAGCGTATTGGTGGGTGGCCACCTTAACTTCTTAGGGAGCAGCGCACGAGGTGACGGTTTTGGAGAGCCTGGCGTGCCCAAAGTAAAATGCCTCCCATTCAGGCCCAGAAAATAGGATATGCACATATTTAGTACCATCTGCATTTTCTAAAAGTGTTAACATTTTGTCTGTGAGTATAACAGAACGGATATGGCAGGCTTAAACCCGAGGAATTTCTGTCCTGGAAAAAGTGGTTTTGACACATTGCCTCATTTGGAACCCCGCCCTTATGAAAATACCCATATAAGGGCATATGAATGCAGTACCTATTACTTCCTCTGAATGTCAACAGTCTCGAGACATTGTTTTGATTATTTTTAGCTGCTTTAGAGGATAGAAGAAGAAGATTTAGGAAGTGGCCACACAGATGTCAATAGAAGAAAATGCGTGTTCCCGGCTGGCGCGCTCTGTGGTTTTTTCCTTTCTTATCACCCAGTTTATATTATAGAAATATTATAAATATAATATTATACAACATATACATAAAAGTGTTCCTAAGGATACATTATCTATTATTTTTGATTGTTCTTGGACAAGTTTATAGGTATAAGTTGAATGAGTTCTCTTCACGTTTCAATGGACGAGTGGAGGCTGTATTTTCTCATTATAACGCGCCAACCAAACGGAGATTTATGGATATAATACATTACTTTTTCTAACAAAAGAACCATGGATTGTCTTCGTTGGACACTTGGGAAGCCCTCAGCAGAGGTTCTTCGAAAGGTAAGGGATTTGTTTTAGCTGTGATATGGGTTTTGTGTGACCCGAGCTGGTTTATGAATTTATGCTAATGCATAAATATTAGAGGTGGTATCCTCAAACAATCAAATGTTGTGCTTTCGCCGTAAAGCCTTTTTGAAATCTGACAACGCTGTAATATTGCCAAGAAGCAGTGCTTTTGATGACTATGCAACACTTGTATATTGATGAATGTTTAAGAGCGATGAAGGTCAGTCAATACGGAAACTTTTAAAGTTTCTTCAAGTGCAGTCGCAAAAAGCATCAAGTGCTATGATGAAACTGGCTCTCACGAGGACCGCCACAGGAAAGGAAGACCTAGAGTTAACTCTGCTGCAAAGGATAAGTTCACATTAGACCGGTGGAAATCTGTCCTTTTGTCTGATGAGTCCAAATGTGTAAGGGCTATTTGATCAAAAAGGAGAGTGATGGAGTGCTGCATCAGATGACCTGGCCTCAACAATCATCCGAGCTCAACCCAATTGAGATGGTTTGGGATGGGTTGGACTGCAGACTGAAGGAAAAGCAGTCAACAAATGCTCAGCATATGTGGGAACTCCTTCAAGACTGTTGGAAATGCATTCCAGGTGAAGCTGGTTGAGAGAATGCCAAGAGTGTGCAAAGCTGTCATCAAGGCAAAGTGTGGCTACTTTGAAGAATCTCAAATATAAATACTTTTTTGGTTACTACATGATTCCATATGTGTCATTTCATAGTTTTGATGTCTTCACTATTTTTCTACAATGTAGAAAATAGTAAAAAATAAATAAAAACTTTGAATGAGTAGGTGTTTCCAAACTTTTGACTGGTACTGTATATGTATGATTGTATGAGAGAATATGTCCATAGTGCTGGTGTGGTGTTTGAGGAGTCAGCAGTGTTGCCAAGGGGATGGTCTCCGGGGTAATGGATGAGGTCCTGTGTCCATGGCAGCCCCAGCGCTGTGCTACTACCATGACAAATTGAGCCTGGGTTAAGTCTGTATAGGTCCAAATAGTAACACAAGCAGTACATCAGGAGGGGTCAGTCCTCTGGTCAGCCCCCCACCCTACCGGCCCACTGAAATATAGACAGGATAGCAGGACAGGGTGCTCCTCTCACTCCCTCTACCTACTCCCCTGTCACCTGATACTAGCCCAACCCCATGTAATCAACATCCCGCACTTCCAGGCTGAGGCAGCCGTCCAGAGGACAGGGGAACATGAGTTGTCCAATTTTCTCCGCCAAGCCCTGGCTGGATTGAGAGAGAATAAGCATCATTGGGAAACAAACCAGAAAGGTCAGGTCAGTAGTTCTGGGCTATTGTTGAAGATCCATTGCTGGTTATATTCTCAAACTGCAATAATATGATCAAGGGTCCACTAAAAATGACCGCTAGATCAATACATGTCAAAAATATACTGTCTATGGACATACAGACTCACACACTCACACAACACATCTCAGTTATTTTTAGGTGCAGACAGACTTCGTAGACATGCACCAGGGAAGGAGTTTAATTTGTTAAATGGATTTACTCTAAGATTAACCACCAAAATAAATGAATGTTGGATTAGTGAGCGGTGAACAGGGAGATGTGACTCTTTTGATTATTTTTCAAAGGAGCCTTGAATGAAACATCACAGTGAGAGGACATGGTCCCCTGGGCCAATCAGAACCCATCCTCTAACAAATAAAGACAACGTGACTGTTTCCATCGTAGAGAAACTAGTCTTTCTCTTTATGTGGCGGGGCCGTTGTGGAGGAATACCTTTCTCCTCCACTGTGGAAATAGCGTTTTTCAAACGGTGTCAGAACCCACTGGGTGTCAGAGAGACTACTAGCTTGTTATTTAGGGTTTTAGGCTGGGTATCTGTAAAGCACTTTGTGACAACTGCTGATGTAAAAAGGGATTTATAAAATATACAGTATTTGATTGATTGATTGATTGATTGACTAATATTGCATTTTCTGTTGACAGGCAGGTCTAGGATCAATGTAGGTGAGGAGGCACGTGAGAAGAGAGGAAATAACAGTGACATGACCAATTCCTCTTGATGCATTGTTCTGTGTTTCACAGATGGTTGACTACGTCATTACTAGTCATTTATGTTTCAATACATGAGTTACGGGTTGTGTTAAATGTATGAGAAAAATTTCAGACGCCGGTCGGTGTCTATAAATTGCAACATTTGAAGTGTATCAGGACGGACCGAGCGAGGGCTTGCATATGAGATCAAGCATTCTGTTGTGAATATTAAACAAGTGGCGTTCAGTCGGTCGTCTCTCCGAACAATACATTAGTGTGGTCTGACAGTCCAACAACAGAAAACGCAGAAACATAGCAGGCCATCCTTGGATATGTACTGAGGGTAAGATAAAATGTTCCATATTTGTTTTAGGTCAACCTGACATCTACAGCAAAATGAATAATTGTGTGTTTCTGCAGCTCAGACACAAGAGTTGCTGAGTTAACAAGCTCCTGCAGTGTGGCAGTGAAAAGACCATTCCAAAGCTACAGTATGATGACGTGTGCTGATCCTGTCATTTCTGAACCTAAGAAAACAATTGCATCTGTCTGAGCAGGTTGGCTAGTCTAGCTCTCAGAGAAAATATAGTATGTGAGTTGCCTGGAGAGTGACTGCCTACATCCCGAACGTCCCTATGGGACAAGCCATGGCGAAATAGTTCATCTCTCCGACAGAAAGGAAAACAAACCGAGAGGAAATTAAAGCAAATGATGAATTAGATCTTGGATTGGATGAGACGTTCCATTAGTGTTACCTGCTGAGTGGGCATGATTTGTAGAGCAACTTTCCAGCTCTCTCATTGGACAACACGGGTAAGAACACAACAGAAGAAAACAACTACAGGAGTGAACATGTGACAATGATCTGGCCTTCTCTTTTTCTTTCCTGTTTATATCTCTTTATCTCTCGCTCTCTGTCTCCCACGCACCCTCACCCCACGTGTTCCCTTCCTCTCTCTTTAATGGAACTAAACTGGGAATGTGATCTCTATCACAGGACTGTGGAGGAACGATCCAAACGCTCATGAAAGAGATTGGGGTGAGAGAAGAAGAGAAACCATGAGAGAGAGAGTTAGAGAGAGAATTATCAAAATTCTACAACCACCTAAAAGGAAGCGATTCCCAAACCTTCCATAACAAAGCCATTTCCTACAGAGAGACGAACCTGGAGAAGAGTCCACTAAGCAAGCTGGTCGTGGAGCTCTGTTTACAAACACAAACAGACACCACACATACCCAGGACAGCAACACAATTAGACCCAACCAAATCATGAGAAAACTAAAAGAAAATGACATGACACATTGGAAATAACTAACAAAAAATCAGAGCAAACTAGAATGCTATTTGGCCCTAAACAGAGAGTACATAGTGTCAGAATACCTGACCACTGTGACTGACCGAAACTTAAGGAAAGCTTTGACTATGTACAGACTCAGTGAGCATAGCCTTGCTATTGAGAAAGGCTGCCGTAGGCAGACCTGGCTCTCAAGAGAAAACAGGCTATGTGCACACTGCCCATAAAATGAGGTGGAAACTGGGCTGCACTTCCTAACCTCCTGCCAAATGTATGACCATATTAGAGACACATATTTCCCTTAGATTACACAGATCCACAAATAATTGGAAAACAAACCCAATTTTGATAAACTCCCATATCTATTTGGTGAAATACCCCAGTGTGCAATCACAGCAGCATGATTTATGACCTGTTGCCACAAGAAAAGGGCAACCAGGGAAGAACAAATGCCATTGTAAATACAACCCATATTTATTTTCCCTTTTGTACTCTAGCTTTTTGCACATAACAGTACTGTTTATTTCACTTTTGTTTATTATCTATTTCACTTGCTTTGGCAATGTTAACATATGTTTCCCATGCCAATAAAGCCCTTAAATTTAATTTAATTGGAGAGAGAGAGAGAAAGAGAGAGCGAATAAAGAAAGCAAGAAGGCAGTCAGTTCTACGCTGGTTTAGCTCAGTGATGAACTGAAGACAATCATAGGTCAAAGCTCACAGACCACTCACTGTGTTATATTTTTCCTACACAGCTACCCAGGGAGTGTGTGTGTGTGTGTGTGTGTGTGTGTGTGTGTGTGTGTGTGTGTGTGTGTGTGTGTGTGTGTGTGTGTGTGTGTGTGTGTGTGTGTGTGTGTGTGTGTGTGTGTGTATGTATGTGTGTGTGTACATGTATGCTCATTCCCCCTCAGCACATAGAGTCCATCCGTCATAGAGTCCATACGTCAGGAGTGTGAGGCTCCTGTTCCTCCCCCTCAGGTCACACTGTGAGGGTGTCATCATGGGTAATGGGTGGAGGACATACCTACATGCACGTCCCCCTGACAAATGACTGTGTTGTGTTGTGTGAAACTGCAGAGTGAGCGAGAGTTGTCTGCAGCCACCACTGACGCTGCCAGAGGGATTCAGCCTAGCTAGCAGGGATGTTAAGACAGAGACAGAAGCAGATACCTCCTCTTCTCTTCTCCTCAACCCCAAACCCCCCTTTGTCACAGCAGCAACACCACCGTCCCTCAGCATCTGTTCCTCATCAGGTCTCTAACCCCCCTTCCCCGTCACTCACCTGTGAATGGAAGGTTGCGTTCTCTGGGGGTGGTTGGAGTCTCTTTATGTGTGGAGGAGCGGCCGGACTCAAGGCTATATGAAAACAAGCACAAACAGAGCCGGAGTCATCTCAGGGTGAAGGCCAACACAAAGCACAAGTCAGAACAAAGCGCCTCTTTCTTTGCATCCTGTATACCCACTCCTCCGTCTCTCCTTCTCTTTCTCCTTCGCTCGTGATTCATTTCAGTGATGGCAGTGATTCATTTCACCTACGGCTCGACTCAATTATACTTTAAAAACAAGATGGCGAGAGAAAGAGCGAGAGGGGGACAGAGGGAGAGGCGCATTTGCAATCAAAAGACTTCACTGTTTGCCTATCTCTGTCCTTTTCCGCCACTTCCCTCTCTTTCTCCCTGTCCTTTTCCACCCATTCTCCCTCTCCCCCTCTCTGTCCCCTTCCACCCATTCTCCCCCTCTATGTCCCCTTCCACCCATTCTCCCCCTCTCTGTCCCCTTCCACCCATTCTCCCTCTCCCTCTCTTTGTCCCCCTCCACCCATTCTCCTTCTTTCTGCCCCCTTCCATCCCTCCCCTCTCCCTCTCTCTGTCCACCCATTCTCCCTCTCTCGCTTTCGCTCTTATTCTATTTTTGTCTGACTCCATGTCTGAGCGGAATACTGATGTCAGGGTTTGAGAGACGCAATTGAACAAAAGAAAATGACTTTCTGCCATCTTTTTTCATGCTGCACTTTGTGCTGCCAATTCACACTGTGCCGTGGGCCCCTGAAATAAAACCTGCCCAATTAACAGAGCGGGGGGGGGCTCAGAAGGCGGCCGACAACCCTGTGACAAATAGCCAGACCTGGATACACAGAGGGGTAGCAGGGAGCCTGGAAAGATGCTCATTCAGAAGAACAGAAACAATTACAGCTCTGAGATGGAGGCTGCAGTAAAGACTTGCTGTCACTACAGACTTTTTTACTTGTTTTTATTAGGATCCCCATTACCCGACGCCAATGGTCCCCATTACCCAACGCCAATGGTCCCCATTACCCGACGCCAATGGTCCCCATTACCCAACGCCAATGGTCCCCATTACCCGACGCCAATGGTCCCCATTACCCGACGCCAATGGTCCCCATTACCCGACGCCAATGGTCCCCATTACCCGACGCCAATGGTCCCCATTACCCGACGCCAACGGTGACAGCTAGTCTTACTGGGGCCCGACACATAACGAAAAAGACATTACAGACAAACTACTTTACAATTTACATACATTTAAAAACATTAACATGGTGTGTATGTGTGTGTGTCTATCAGTTACACATACTGTACATGGCAGTACATAAACACAACAAGTAGGTCACATGGGGGAGAGGCGTTGTGCCGTGAGGTGTTGCTTTATTTGTTTTTTGAAACCAGGTTTGCTGTCATTTGAGACGCAGCTTTACTCTGTCATTACCCACCCCTCCATCCTCCACCCCCACACCCCACCCTCCACCATATGTTTCTAAACATTTCTACGTTATTAATATGGATGCTATCATGATTACAGATAATCCCGAATGAATCATGAATAATGATGAATGAGAAAGTTACAGAGGGTAAAATATCATACCCCCAAGACATGCTAACCTCTCAACTTTACCAATAACAGGTTAGGTTAGCATGTCTGGGACCAAACACTAAACTTTTGACTACTATATTTATAATATCCCAGTTCAATCCTAACCGATACACATTATTTACAAACTGAACACGATTCCCTCAGTTCTCTAAGGCAGTGAGGGGAGTGCCTGCCTGCCTGCACAGGGGATGGGATGCAATAGAGTGAAAATAAAGGAGAAAAAGGAAAAAGATAAGAGGAGAATTGAGGAAAGATGAGAGGAGGATGAGGAAAGATGAGAGGAGGGAGGATGAGGAAAGATGAGAGGAGGGAGGATGAGGAAAGATGAGAGGAGGATGAGGAAAGATGAGAGGAGGATTGAGGAAAGATGAGAGGAGGATGAGGGAAGATGAGAGGAGGTTGAGGAAAGATGAGAGGAGGATGAGGAAAGATGATAGGAGGATGAGGAAAGATGAGAGGAGGATTAGGGAAGATGAGAGGAGGTTGAGGAAAGATGAGAGGAGGATGAGGAAAGATGAGAGGAGGATGAGGAAAGATGAGAGGAGGATGAGGAAAGATGAGAGAAGGATGAGGAAAGATGAGAGGAGGATGAGGAAAGATGAGAGGAGGATGAGGAAAGATGAGAGGAGGATGAGGAAAGATGAGAGGAGGATGAGGAAAGATGAGAGGAGGGAGGATGAGGAAAGATGAGAGGAGGGAGGATGAGGAAAGATGAGAGGAGGGAGGATGAGGAAAGATGAGAGGAGGATGAGGAAAGATGAGAGGAGGATGAGGAAATATGAGAGGAGGATGAGGAAAGATGAGAGGAGGATGAGGAAAGATGAGAGAAGGATGAGGAAAGATGAGAGGAGGATGAGGAAAGATGAGAGGAGGATGAGGAAAGATGAGAGGAGGGAGGATGAGGAAAGATGAGAGGAGGATGAGGAAAGATGAGAGGAGGATGAGGAAAGATGAGAGAAGGATGAGGAAAGATGAGAGGAGGATGAGGAAAGATGAGAGGAGGATGAGGAAAGATGAGAGGAGGATGAGGAAAGATGAGAGGAGGATTGAGGAAAGATGAGAGGAGGATGAGGAAAGATGAGAGGAGGATGAGGAAAGATGAGAGGACGGAGGATGAGGAAAGATGAGAGGAGGGAGGATGAGGAAAGATGAGAGGAGGATGAGGAAAGATGAGAGGAGGATGAGGAAAGATGAGAGGAGGATGAGGAAAGATGAGAGGAGGATGAGGAAAGATGAGAGGAGGATGAGGAAAGATGAGAGGAGGATGGGAAAGATGAGAGGAGGATTAGGGAAGATGAGAGGAGGTTGAGGAAAGATGAGAGGAGGATGAGGAAAGATGATAGGAGGATGAGGAAAGATGAGAGGAGGATGAGGAAAGATGAGAGGAGGGAGGATGAGGAAAGATGAGAGGAGGGAGGATGAGGAAAGATGAGAGGAGGATGAGGAAAGATGAGAGGAGGATGAGGAAAGATCAGAGGAGGATGAGGAAAGATGAGAGGAGGATGAGGAAAGATGAGAGGAGGATGAGGAAAGATGAGAGGAGGATGGGGAAAGATGAGAGGAGGATTAGGGAAGATGAGAGGAGGTTGAGGAAAGATGAGAGGAGGATGAGGAAAGATGAGAGGATGAGGAAAGATGAGAGGAGGATGAGGAAAGATGATAGGAGGATGAGGAAAGATGAGAGGATGATGAGGAAAGATGAGAGAAGGATGAGGAAAGATGAGAGGAGGATGATTAAAGATGAGAGGAGGGAGGATGAGGAAAGATGAGAGGAGGATGAGAAAGATGAGAGGAGGATGAGGACAGATGAGAGAAGGATGAGGACAGATGAGAGGAGGATGAGGACAGATGAGAGGAGGATGAGGAAATATGATAGGAGGATGATGAAAGATGAGAGGAGGATGAGGACAGATGGGAGGAGGATGAGCAAAGATGAAAGAAGGATGAGGGAAGATGAGTGAGGACAGATGAGAGGAGGATGAGGAAAGATGAGAGGAGGATGAGGAAAGATGAGTGAGGAAAGATGAGAGGAGGATGAGGAAAGATGAGAGGAGGAGTGAGGAAAGATGAGAGAGATACACAAGTAAACCCACCACCTTCTCAAAAGAGCCATAGCTGAGCCATTGCTGAGCCATAGCTGAACCATAGCTGAGCCATAGCTGTCAGGTACTCATCAGCCAATGTGACTGGAACTTCACATGCATGCACACACACAAGTGGACTGGCCCTCTGAGAGCCCTCTCCATGTAGATGTCTGTCAGTCAGCTGTGAGTGACAGGAGGAGGACAGACTTGTCCTTGTTTTCCATCCCTAGAGTCAGAAAAGCCAAGAGTGGAAAATCTTATGACTTGAGAAACATGTTTAAAAACGTAATACCTTGACCTGCAGTAAAGGGCAAGGGCTGAACTGTCCTTATTTGGGTTTTGGGGAATCCTGATTGGCCAGATGAAATACCACTGTGAATGTAAGGGTAGAACTAAAAGCCAACAGAAGGATAGAACCAACCAATTCCTGTCCTTTCAATGTGGAATCACTTTTCACACTGCTGTTTTCATTATTTGTATATCTCCATTTCAAAAGCTGTCCGGCTGTGCAGCTTGCTTCAGTAGGAGAGGAGTCAGGGACGGATGGGGTTTGAGTATCAACGCTGGTCCTTTGTTAAACACTGGCCTGCAGCCAGCAGGTTCAGCCTTTGTGTTCCGTATTGCTGATTTAAATGAAGTTAACAAGGCAGCGCAAGGCGGATCATTTGTTTTTGTCTCAAAAGCAAGCAGACAGTAGACAGACAGTAGACAGTAGACAGACAGTAGACAGACAGTAGACAGTAGACAGTAAACAGTAGACAGTAGACAGTAGACAGGCAATAGACAGTAGACCGTAGACAGTAGAGAGTAGAGAGACAGTAGACAGTAGATAGTAGACAGACAGTAGACAGTAGACAGACAGTAGACAGTAGACAGACAGTAGATAGTAGACAGACAGTAGACAGTAGACAGACAGTAGACCGTAGACAGTAGATAGACAGTAGACAGACAGTAGACAGTAGACAGCAGACAGTAGACAGTAGACAGACAGTAGACAGTAGATAGACAGTAGAGAGACAGTAGACAGTAGACAGACAGTAGACTGTAGACAGACAGTAGACAGCAGACAGCAGACAGTAGACAGTTGACAGTAGACAGACAGTAGGCAATATACAGTAGACAGTAGACAGTAGACAGACAGTAGCCAGTAGACAGACAGTAGACAGACAGTAGACAGTAGACAATGAGTAGACAGTAAACAGACAGTAGACAGTAGACAGTAGGCAATATACAGTAGACAGTAGACAGACAGTAGACAGTAGACAGACAGTAGACAGTAGACAGACAGTAGACAGCAGACAGTAGACAGACAGTAGAAGGTAGACAGACGGTAGACAGTAGACAGTAGACAGACGGTAGACAGTAGACAGTAGACAGACAGTAGACAGTAGACAGACAGTAGACAGTAGACAATGAGTAGACAGTAAACAGACAGTAGACAGTAGACAGTAGACAGACAGTAGACAGACAGTAGACAGTAGTGAGGCAGTAGACAGTAGACAGAGAGTAGACAGTAGGTAGTAGAGAAACAGTAGACAGACAGTAGATAGTATACAGACAGTAGACAGTAGGCAGTTGACAGACAGTGGACAGTCAGTAGACAGTGGACAGACAGTAGACAGTAGACAGATAGTAGACACACAGTAGACAGTAGACAGACAGTAGGCAGTAGACAGACAGTAGACAGACAGTAGACAGACCGCAGACAGTAGACAGACAGTAAACAGACATTAGACAGTAGACAGTATGCAGTAGACAGACAGTAGAGAGTAGACTGTCAGTAGACAGTAGGTAGTAGATAGACAGTAGATACAGTAGATATGTCATACAGACACCCCTGTTACCTGGTTCTTTATTTACAAGACTCTGAGAGAGTGAGAGAGAGAGTGTTTGTGTACTTAAAGCTAGTGCTCCAGAGCAGTGTGGAGGTTCTCTCTCTCTCTCTCTCTCTCTCTCTCTCTCTCTCTCTCTCTCTCTCTCTCTCTCTCTCTCTCTCTCTCTCTCTCTCTCTCTCTACACAATTCAGTCTCCCCTACAAATACTTATCCCTCAAAGTACCTTTCACAGTCCCCCTCCTCTATCGCTATCTCACTCTCGCTTTCCTTCTCTCTCTGTCCTAGGATCCATCTAACAGTATAATGAATGTAATCACTGCATCAATACAGCACTCATGACTGGTGGAAGTTATCTGAAACCATAGGATTGATTTCCTCTACAACAGTTTGGGTTGGGGACCGTATGTATGAGACCCTAGTGAATGGATGTATAGTTCTACCCTAAACAACCACACAGAGGAGGGAGGAAGAAGGAAGTAGGGAGGAAGGCGAGATCAGCTCAGGAGGGATGGCCGGTTGACTGAGAGAAAACTTAGTACACAAACAAACCATATTTCTTTCAATCTTTCACTCACACAAGCACATCCATACAAACACACACTGTCAGAGAGTGAGGTGTGGAACCCTCTCTCATCTCTCTCTCTTTCTCTAATCTCCTTCTCTCTTTCCCTCTGCTGCTCTGTCTTTCTCTTCCATAAACTCTGTTTTCCACTTCGCTAACCTCCCTCTCTCTATTTCTTTCTATCCTATGGCTTCAGCATGCTTCGGTTCAGCTGTTTGGCTAGGCGAACCGAAGGAGCGTGCTCACATTCTCCCTTAAAAGACCTTCGTTTAAAAAAACTGGAAACAAAGTGGCAATAGTACTGTTTGTCACAACTGAAACGCCATACCAAGTATACACTTCCTCTAAATAGTCAGAATTAATCTAAGAATTCAAGAAATCTGTCAGAAATGTTGACGTTTTTGCAGAGGAGATGTTAGTCGCGCAATTTTGGTAGAGTATTTCTTAAGTCAAAATATGTGCATGAAAACGAGTTGTCTCTCATTGAATGACAACAAACCCATAATTGAAGAATCCCTACTGTTGACCAATCACAGACGAAGGGGCGTAGATATCGGCTTGCCTGCACTAACAGCCGAAAAACCCTTGTTGAAGACCAAAACTGACAAAAACGTCACAAAATGTCGTCATAATATATGCACAAACTGTTAGGAACTGTTTGAGATGGGAAGCATGCGGATGCCTTTAATCCTCCTGACAGGCAGGTCTCCTCCCAGGGGAGTCAGCAGTGAAATGAGGGTGACTGGTGAGCTGAGCTGAACTCATGTCCCTCAGGATTACTGACAACACAAACAGGGACCTGTTGCATTCAAACACTGCACAGAGAAACCCCGTTGGTCCTCAGGCCTGCTGCATTCAAACACAGCACAGAGAAACCCCATGGTCCTCAGACCTGTTGCATTCAAACACAGCACAGAGAAACCCCATGGTCCTCAGACCTGTTGCATTCAAACACAGCACAGAGAAACCCCATGGTCCTCAGGCCTGCTGCATTCAAACACTGCACAGAGAAACCCCATGGTCCTCAGGCCTGCTGCATTCAAACACAGCACAGAGAAACCCCATGGTCCTCAGACCTGTTGCATTCAAACACAGCACAGAGAAACCCCATGGTCCTCAGGCCTGCTGCATTCAAACACAGCACAGAGAAACCCCATGGTCCTCAGGCCTGCTGCATTCAAACACTGCACAGAGAAACCCCATGGTCCTCAGGCCTGCTGCATTCAAACACAGCACAGAGAAACCCCACGGTCCTCAGGCCTGCTGCATTCAAACACAGCACAGAGAAACCCCATGGTCCTCAGAACCACTCTGGCCAGGGAGAGAGAGACCTATTGAGACCCCCTTTTCAATATGTCCTTGTCTCTTCCTCTGTACTATTTTCATATTTGTATTACACCCTTCCTCACTCCCTTCATCCCCCACTCTCTCCCTTTTTTAAAACACTTTACATAACTTTTTTACTTTGTTGCATTTAGTATTACAGAGACAGTGCACATTAATCAACATTACAGTAAATGTGCCAGTTTTAGCCAGCCGGCTAGTTTTCAAGTGCAATCCCTGAACAAACAAAAGCATTTTGGGCTGTTCACAGTGCTCTGTCTCTGTTCGAGTCTGAGGTAGCTGATTAAAAATAAATCACAGACATGTTGCCAAAGTCCAGAGTAATGAGGGTGTCTGAGTTTGGATGGAGTCCAGCTCTGTCCTACAGGGCCGTGGCTGCTCTGACCAGAGGATCGGATTTCATCTCAGGCCTCCTCAGCACAGGCCCAACCCAACTTCCTCCTCCTCTCTTATTGGTCTCCTCAGACAGGCCAAACGACACGCAAAGCCCAGAATGATGCAGGGGAGACATCGATGCCCTCTTACCCCCGACACACACAACCCCAACCCCTCTGGCCCCCCCAATGCTTCCCCCTCCCCAAAATCAAATATACACGAGCTGCCTTATAGGTCATCATTTATTAAAGTTTATCGTGACAACTCCTGTGTGTGAGAGTTTGCGGTGTTAGAGAGGGAAGACGAGTAGTATAGGTGGAGAACACAGAAAGCTGACACACTCTGGGAACGACAAAGAGGGAGAGATACAGAAAGAGAGTGGGTAAGCAATTGAAAGAGGAGGTGGTGGTGGTGGAAGAGGAATGGAAGGAAGGTGGATCTCAGTGGAGCATGAAATGAGAGCTTTACCTGGAGACAGATAGAAAGAGAACGCTGTGCAGTCTGGGCTTTACCTAGTGCTCTGACACACACTGCAGCATGGTCTGCTCTATCTGGGCTTTACCTAGCGCTCTGAGTCTGACAAACTGCAGCATGGACAGGTCTGCTCTCCTCTCCACCTAGCCCCCCTCACACACACTCCCATCCCCCCGCACATCCTCTCCCACCTGGCCCCCCTTGCACCTACTCCCACCACCCCCACACTTAACATTCTACCCCCATATCTTTCTCTATCTCCTTACTCTACCTCTCTCTCCTTTTACACTTTCTACCCTTCTCTTCTTTGAAGTTTTAGACACAGCCCACGTCTCCCCTATCCCCGCTCCTCCCAGCCCCCTCCCTCCCTCCCCTCTGTTCGCTAATGCTTCCTGTCACCTTATCTGTGTGAGTGTCTCTCGGAGGTTGCAGCAGGCGCCTAGTGTCGAGGTGGCAGACCAGGTAGGCATCTGCTGTGGGAAATCATCCGTCACTCCAACCCTCCCGGGCCGAACCGATCTGCTGCAGTTCAAAGCTGAGCCACACGCAGCTACATGCCCCTCGCGAGAGCAGACGTCACTCAAGACAGAGAACCTAACGTATCAACCCCTGCAGCTGCAAGGTTAGAGAGAGACAGACAGACAGACGCATTATGGCAGCAGCAAGGTTAGAGACAGACAGACAGACAGACAGTCAGACGCATGATGGCAGCAGTAAGGTAAGAGACAGACAGACAGGCAGTCAGACGCATGATGGCAGCAGCAAGGTTAGAGTTTTCTGCAAAAGAATCTTCCGTGTACAACATAAAACACCCAATAATGCATGCAGAGCAGAATTAGGCCTACACCCGCTAATTATCAAAATCCAGAAAAGAGACGTTAAATTCTATAACCACCTAAAAGGATTGATTACCAAACCATCCATAACAAAGCCATCATATACAGAGAGATGAACCCAGAGAAGAGTCCCCTAAGCAAGCTGTTTTTTTTGGCACTAAACAGAGAGTACACCATGGCAGAATACTTGACCACTGTGACTGACCCAAACTTAAGGAAAGCTTGGACAATGTGCTATTGCTGCCGTAGGCAGACCTGGCTCTCAAGAGAAGACAGGCTATGTGCACAATGCCCACAAAATGAGGTGGAAACTGAACTGCACTTCCTAACCTCCTGCCCAATGTATGACCACATTAGAGACACATATTTCCCTCAGATTACACAGATCCACAAAGACTTCGAAAACAAACCCAATTTTGATAAACTTCCATATCTATTAGGTGAAATACCACAGTGTGCCATCACAGCAGTGACATGTGTGACCTGTTGCCACAGGAAAAAGGCAACCAGTGAAGAACAAACACCATTATAAAAACAATCCATATTTATGTTGATTTATTTTTCCTTTTGTACTTTAACTATTTGCACATCATTACAACACATATATACATAATATGACATTTGAAATGTCTTTATTCTTTTGAAACTTTTGTGAGTGTAGTGTTTACTGTTCATTTTTTAATTTTTTTATTTCACTTTTCTTTATTATCTATTTCACTTGCTTTGGCAATGTAAACATATGTTTCCCATGCCAGTAAATCCCCTTAAATTGAAATAGAATTGATAGAGAGAGGGAGAGAAAGAGTGACGAGGTATATGTGTACTTAAAGCTAGTGCTCCAGAGCAGTGTGGAGGTGCACTCTGTGACCCTTCTCTCTTTCTCTCTCCTCTCTTTCTCTCCTCTCCTCTCTTTCTCTCTCCCATCCTCCTCCTCCTCTTCTTTCTCTCTTTCTCCCTCCCCCTTCTTCCCCTCTCTCTCTCTCTCTCTCTCCTTCTCGACACACCCTCACACCCTCCATCTCTACAGAGGAAACCCTGCCTAATCCAGAACTATGATAGAGGGCTATAACCTCTACCTCCCTACTGCAACAGCCCCAGCCCAGACCAGTGAAATGATGAATACAACAGGTGTAGACCTTCCAGTGAAATGCTGAATACAACAGGTGTAGACCTTACAGTGAAATGCTTACTTACGAGCCCCTAACCAACAATGCACTTTAAAAAATACAGATAAGAATAAGAAATAAAAGTAACAAGTAATGATCACTGGGGCGCTAGCGGGCTGCTCCCGACACTACCAGGTAAAATGTAAGGCGCCAAATTCAAAATCCAAAAGTTGAATTATTAAACATCCACCAATATACAAGTGTTCCATACTCATCAAAAGCTCTGTTTCTTGGCAATATCACAGCGTTGTCAGATTTCAAAAAGGCTTTACGGCGAAAGCAGCACATTTGATTGTTTGAGAGTAGCACCTCACATATTTTTCCCAGAGCCATGTATTGATTAGCCATCATGGCACACACATAACACATTTCACAGCAAAAACAAATCAATTACCTGTTGAAGAACTTCTGCTGAGGTCATCCTAAGTGTCCAACGAAGACAATCCATGATTCTTTTGTTAGAAAAAGTAATGTATTTTATCCATAAATCCTCCATTTGGTTCGCGCGTTATAATCAGAAACGACAGCTTCCACTCCTCCATTGAAACGTGACGCAAACTCGTTCATCTTATACCTATAAACTTGTCCAAGAACAATCAAACATAGTTTTAAATGTATCCTTAGGAACACTTTTACGTATATTTACTATTATAAATCAGCCGGAATATAAACTGAACGTTAAAGACGATAAATAAGACGCGGCGTGACTTCTCGTGCGCGCGCAATGTGAACAGTTTTCAGAACGTGGGGTCCTCATGCTATGCTGTTTTTCAATGGTCTAAATTCATCCAAAATGGAGGAAAACACCGTCTCGTGGTTGATGACATCATAAGGAAGTGATGGGTACTGCATTCATATGCCGTTATATGGTCATTTTCATGAGGGAGGGGTGCCCAAATGAGCAATGTGTCAAAATCACTTTTTCCAGGACAGAAATTCCTCGGGGTTTCGCCTGCTATATGCGTTCTGTTTTACTCACAGACAAATGGTTAACAGTTTTGGAAAATTCAGAGTGTTTCCTATCCAATGGTACCAAATATATGCCTGAATGGGAGGCATTTTACTTTGGGCATGCCAGGCTCTCCAAAACTGACCCCTCAGCTGCCACTCCCTAACAAGTTAAAGAGCAGCAGTAAAATAACAATAGCAAGACTATATACAGGGGGGTACCGGTACAATGCACTTTTTTATTTCTTTACTTACCTATTGTTCACCTAATACCTTTTTTTTGCGCTATTGGTTAGAGCCTGTAAGTAAGCATTTCACTGTAAGGTCTACACCTGTTCTATTCGGCGCACGTGACAAATAAACTTTAATTTGATGGCATGGGGGTAAAAGCTGATTAGAAGCCTCTTGGACCTAGAATTGGTGCTCCGGTACAGCTTTCCGTGCGGTAGCAGAGAGAACATTCTATGACTAGGGTGGCTGGTGTCTTTGACCATTGTTAGTGCCTTCCTCTGACACCGCCTGGTATAGAGGTCCTGGATGGCAGTAAGCTTGGTCCCAGTGATGTACTGGGCCATTCGCACTACCCTCTGTAGTGCCTTGCATTCGGAGGCAAATCAGTTTCCATACCAGGCAGTGACGCAACGAGTCAGGATGCTCTTGATGGTGCAGCTGTAGAACCTTTTGAAGATCTGAGGACCCCAAGCCAAATCTTTTCAGTCTCCTGAGGGGGATTAGGTTTTGTCGTGCCGTCTTCACGATTGTCTTGGTGTGCTTGGACAAGTTGGTTTGTTGGTGATGTGGAGGATAGAACAGCGGCGTCTGGAAAGACAAGGGGCGGCGGCCAATGTATTTTTGTAAATAACAGCTGGTGCACAATATCTAAGGAAGTCTCAAGCTATAGTCTCAAGATCTGGGCCTGTTCCCGAGAAAGCAGTATATCGTTCGTGTCGGGCTCGTCAGACTCGTTAAAGGAAAAAAAGGATTCTGCCCATGGTGAGTAATTGCAGTGTCACGACTTCCGCCGAAGTCGGTCCCTCTCCTTGTTCGAGCGGCGTTCGGCGGTCGACGTCGCCGGGCCTTCTAGCCATCGCCGATCCACTTTTCATTTTCCATTTGTTTTGTCTTTGGTTTATACACACCTGGTTTCAATTCCCAAATTACATGTTCATTATTTAACCCTCTGTTTTCCCCATGTTTGTTGTGCGTTATTGTTCTAATATATTGTCAGTCCATTTGGTGGGCTTGGTATTTCTTACTACTTTGTATAATTTGAGTAAACTACGTTGTGTTGCTCATCTCTGCTGTCCTGCGCCTCTCTTTTGTACCAACTACACCAAGCCTTGTGACACGCAGTCCTGATGTCCAGAAGTTATTTTCAGTCATAAGAGACGGTGGCGGCAACATTACGTACAAAATAAGTAAAAAAACAAAAAAACAATCGGTTGGGGACATGTAAAACGTCTGCCTTCCATTTTACATTTTTATCTAATTTTATCAGTTTGGTGACACGCTTCTGACACGCAAGCACACAGTTTACACATTTGATCTCCTGACATTAATATGGGGGAGGAATTTGTCAAATATTTATCTGGTATGATAACGTTGTCAAGTACTTATATTTTATCCACAGATGCAGAGACAAATGAAACGTTAGGGCAAAAAGGTACCAATGCTTATTGTTTCATGTTATTAGTCTCACCACTGAGCATCTATCACTGAGCATCTATCAATTCAGTTTAAGCTGTACAGTGAGCAACTTTACACTATCTGAAACCATTGCTCAACACTGACTGACTGCCTGCCTGTAAAACACTAATGGTAGCATAGCCTTCCTTGGTGACCCCAAGAGCATGTAGCTTGTGAAGAGGCGACTCCAGGATGCTGGCCTTCTAGGCAGAGTTGCAAAGAAAAAGCCATATCTCAGACTGGCCAATAAAAATGTAATATTAAGATGGGCAAAAAAACACAGACACTGGACAGAGGAACTCTTACCCAGAAGGCCAGCAGGGTACTATTTAATGAAGCTGCCAGTTGAGGACTTGTGAGGCATCTGTTTTTCAACCTAGACACTCTAATCTACGTACTTGTCCTCTTGCTCAGTTGTGCACCGGGGCCTCCCACTACTATTTCTATTCTGGTTAGAGCCAGATTGCGCTGGTCTATGAAGGGAGTAGTACACAGCGTTGTACGAGATCTTCAGTTTCTTGGCAATTTCTCACATGGAATAGCCTTCATTTCACAGAACAAGAATAGACTGACGAATTTCAGAAGAAAGTTATTTGTTTCTGGCAATTTTGAGCCTGTAAACGAACCTGATGCTAAATCTGATGCTCTAGATACTCAACTAGTCTAAAGAAGGCCAGTTGTATTGCTTCTTTAATCATAAGAACAGTTTTCATCTGTGTTAACATAATTGCAAACAGGTTTTCTAATGGTCAATTAGCCTTTTAAAATTATAGATTTGGATTAGCTAACACAACGTGCCATTGGAACACAGGAGTGATGGTTACTAATAATAGGCCTCAATACGCCTATGTAGATATTCCATAAAAAAATATTACGTTTACAGCTACAATTATCATTTACAACATTAACAATGTCTACAATGTATTGCTGATCAATTGATGTTATTTTAATGGACCAAAAATGTGCTTTTCTTTCAAGAACAAGAACATTTTTAAGTGACCACATATATACAGTGGGGCAAAAAAGTATTTAGTCAGCCACCAATTGTGCAAGTTCTCCAACTTAAAAAGAAGAAAAAAAGAGAGGCCTGTAATTTTCATCATAGGTACACTTCAACTATGACAGACAAAATGAGAAAAAGAAATCCAGAAAATCACATTGTCGGATTTTTTATGTATTTATTTGCAAATGATGGTGGAAAATAAGTATTTGGTTTATCTCAGTTTATCTCAATACTTTGTTATATACCCTTTGTTGGCAATGATAGAGGTCAAACGTTTTCTGTAAGTCTTCACAAGGTTTTCACACACTGTTGCTGGTATTTTGGCCCATTCCTCCATGCAGATCTCCTCTAGAGCAGTGATGTTTTGGGGCTGTCGCTGGGCAACACGGACTTTCAACTCCCTCCAAAGATTTTCTATGGGGTTGAGATCTGTAGACTGGCTAGGCCACTCCAGGACCTTGAAATGCTTCTTACGAAGCCACTCCTTCGTTGCCCGGGCGGTGTGTTTGGGATCATTGTCATGCTGAAAGACCCAGCCACGTTTCATCTTCAATGCCCTTGATGATGGAAGGAGGTTTTCACTCAAAATCTCACGATACATGGCCCCATTCATTCTTTCCTTTACACGGATCAGTCGTCCTGGTCCCTTTGCAGAAAACAGCCCCAAAGCATGATGTTTCCACCCCCATGCTTCACAGTAGGTATGGTGTTCTTTGGATGCAACTCAGCATTCTTTGTCCTCCAAACACGACGAGTTGAGTTTTTACCAAAAAGTTCTATTTTGGTTTCATCTGACCATATGACATTCTCCCAATCCTCATCTGGATCATCCAAATGCTCTCTAGCAAACTTCAGACGGGCCTGAACATGTACTGGCTTAAGCAGGGGACACGTCTTGCACTGCAGGATTTGAGTCCCTGGCGGCGTAGTGTGTTACTGATGGTAGGCTTTGTTACTTTGGTCCCAGCTCTCTGCAGGTCATTCACTAGGTCCCCGTGTGGTTCTGGGATTTTTGCTCACCGTTCTTGTGATCATTTTGACCCCACGGGGTGAGATCTTGCGTGGAGCCCCAGATCGTGGAAGATTATCAGTGGTCTTGTATGTCTTCCATTTCCTAATAATTGCTCCCACAGTTGATTTCTTCAAACCAAGCTGCTTACCTATTGCAGATTCAGTCTTCCCAACCTGGTGCAGGTCTACAATTTTGTTTCTGGTGTCCTTTGACAGCTCTTTGGTCTTGGCCATAGTGAAGTTTGGAGTGTGACTGTTTGAGGTTGTGGACAGGTGTCTTTTATACTGATAACAAGTTCAAACAGGTGCCATTAATACAGGTAATGAGTGGAGGACAGAGGAGCCTCTTAAAGAAGAAGTTACAGGTCTGTGAGAGCCAGAAATCTTGCTTGTTTGTATGTGACCAAATACTTATTTTCCACCATAATTTGCAAATAAATTCATAAAAAATCCTACAATGTGATTTTCTGGATTTCTTTTCCTCATTTTGTCTGTCATAGTTGAAGTGTACCTATGATGAAAATTACAGGCCTCTCTCATCTTTTTAAGTGAGAGAACTTGCACAATTGGTGGCTGACTAAATACTTTTTTCCCCCACTGTATATGGATATAATATGTAGCATATCTGAAGAATAGCATCTGTACAGCAATAGTTCAATAGGATAGGCCTTGACTAGAATACTGTATATACATATGAAATGTGTAAAACAGTTTGTAAACATTATTAAAGTGACCAATGTTCCATGACTATGTACATAGGGCAGCAGTCTCTAAAGTGTATGTTAGTGTAACCGGGTGGTAGCCGGCTAGTGACAGGGACTAAAGTTCAGGACTGGGTGGAGGCCGGCTAGTCGTGACTATTTAACAGTCTGATGGCCTTGAGATAAAAATCTGTTTTTCAGTCTCTCTGTCACAGCTTTGATGCACCTGTACTGACCTCGCGTTCTGGATGATAGCGGTGTGAACAGGCCGTGACCCTGGGTACTGAGGTCCTTGATGATCTTCTTGGCCTTCCTGTGACACCGGGTGCTGTAGTTGTCCCGAAGGGCAGGCAGTATGTCCCCGGTGAAGCGTTGTGCTGACCGCACCACCCTCTGGAGAGCCCTGCGGTTGCGAAAGGTGCAGTTGCCGTACCAGGCGGTGATACAGCCTGACAGGACGCTCTCAATGGTGCATCTGTAAAAGTTTGTGAGGGTTTTAGGGGCATTTCTTCAGCCTCCTGAGGTTGAAGAGGCACTGTTGCGCCTTCTTCACCACACTGTCTGTGTGGGTGCACTATTTCAGATTGTCAGTGATGTGTACGCCGAGGAACTTTAATATTTTCTCCTTCTCAACTGCGGCCCTGTCAATGTGGTTTGGGGGCGTGCTCCCTCTGCTGTCTCCTGTAGTATACGATCAGCTCCTTCGTTTTGTTGACATTGAGGGTGAGGTTATTTTCCTGGCACCACTCAGCCAGGGCCCTCACATCCTCCCTGTAGGCTGTCTCGTCGACGTTGATAATCAGGCCTACCACTGTTGTGTCGTCTGCAAACTTGATGAATGAGTAACAGTCAGATAGTACAGAACCGTTTCAGAGAAGCTGACAGTACAGCGTGGCTCACACACACACACACACACACACGCACTGATATGGTAACAAACACGCAATACGTAAGTTCACAAAAATGGACACAAACACCTCACACATACAAAAGCAAAAAACACACACATATATAAAATTACACACACATACCCACAACCACACCCACTCTTGCAATACATCTAGGGTGCATTGCTGGGTTGTGGATTGAGAGTCTTTCTGCTGTGCACTTGCAGAACGACCCTAGGGAAATGAAGGAAAAAAATCCCCTTCCCTCCACACTTCATTTGCCTCTAACAATGTCAAAGTGCTTTTCCAAGACAAATCCAGGAAGTCGCCATTTTTGGAACGGAAGTTTAAATCCGGATCAAACCCAATCTGTTCTGCCTCGCCTCCCCCTCGTCACTTGAACTGCTCTAAGTCATCTGACAGGGAAGAACAAGACAGAGGAAAGAAGAGAAAGAAAATCCCACTGAATCCTTTGGTGGAGTTAAAAGCAGAGTCCTCTAGTGCTGTGAAGTAGTGTTGAGGAAAACCAGCGAGTCAGGAGGAGACATACAGTAGAGCAGAGTCCTCTAGTGCTGTGAAGTAGTGTTGAGGAAAACCAGCGAGTCAGGAGGAGACATACAGTAGAGCAGAGTCCTCTAGTGCTGTGAAGTAGTGTTGAGGAAAACCAGCGAGTCAGGAGGAGACATACAGTAGAGCAGAGTCCTCTAGTGCTGTGAAGTAGTGTTGAGGAAAACCAGCGAGTCAGGAGGAGACATACAGTAGAGCAGAGTCCTCTAGTGCTGTGAAGTAGTGTTGAGGAAAACCAGCGAGTCAGGAGGAGACATACAGTAGAGCAGAGTCCTCTAGTGCTGTGAAGTAGTGTTGAGGAAAACCAGCGAGTCAGGAGGAGACATACAGTAGAGCAGAGTCCTCTAGTGCTGTGAAGTAGTGTTGAGGAAAACCAGCGAGTCAGGAGGAGACATACAGTAGAGCAGAGTCCTCTAGTGCTGTGAAGTAGTGTTGAGGAAAACCAGTGAGTCAGGAGGAGACATACAGTAGCCGTTGCTGTGTTTTGTCTCTGGTGGTAGGTTGTGTTGCAGCGTCTCTTGTGGCCTTGTAATGTCATGTGTGGTGTGAATGTCACACAGGGTTGTTCCTCTCGACCTGGCCTCTCTCTAAACGAGCAGCATGTTTAAACACTCACACAGCGGACGGATTATGAACATATTCGAGCTGACACTCTGGTACACATGAACATCCACAACACACACACACACATAAACACACACACACACATAAACACACACACAGCGTATCAGTCTGTACTGAAACAACAGTTGCCAGCTCATCATCTCACAGTACACACTCTACGGAGCTGAGAGGGAGGGAAGGGGAGGGAAGAGAAGATGCTGAGAGGGGAGAGGGTTGGGTGGGAGGAGAGGAGAGGAGAGGGAGTTGAGAGTGGATGGAGGGTGAGAAGAGGGGAGGAGAAGGGGAGGGCCTGCAGGTAGACAGAGGTGAGGATATTGTCTCTACTCTCTCTCTCTCTCCCAAGTCTTTCCTTCTCTCCCCTCCACTCTGCCTCGGTCTAATTCTCCTTTTTTCTGTGTCACGTACAGTTCGGATGGCTCCTTGTTCCCCTTGCTTCTAAAGTACACTGATTTCTGTTCCTAAGACAAACTACCCGGTACTAATGACTGGCACGATTACATCACTCAGACTGCGCTCCTGCTCTGCCGGGCCAGGGCGGCCTCATGAAAAATTCACAGTGCTTTAGCTTTAGCTGGCTGAATTCCTTCTGATCCGCTGTTCCCTCTACAAGAGAGCACTGAGGCCTCTGTGTCTGCCCACTTTGGCCCCTCTGTGTGTGTGATATTTGTGTGTTTTGTTTGGAGCCCAGCATCACAGGGCGAAGGAGCACAGCCAAGGCTGGTTTAACTGGGAAACAGAGAGCAACCAGCAGCATGACTGTGTTCAGCACAAGCTTACCCTGAGTATAGTGTGAATCACGTGGGCAAAAAAGGGTTAACCCCATTTAGTGTTTCCTCCAAGGAGCACAGCTCTGCCGCAAAGGAACTGGGCTATCAAAACCAAGACAAATCCCTTGGCCAAACTCTTCATATTCGGATAAGTGTCTGTATCGTGTGCTTCTCTGTGTGTGTGTGTAATACAGACAGCTGTGAGGTCGAAGTTCACACCAGAAGAGGGGAGAGCAGTGCTTTGCAAGATGTTCTGGGCATTCCACTATTCCACCTGATGTTCTGGGCGTTCCACTATTCCACCTGATGTTCTGGGCGTTCCACTATTCCACCTGATGTTCTGGGCGTTCCACTATTCCCCCTGATGTTCTGGGCGTTCCACTATTCCACCTGATGTTCTGGGCGTTCCACTATTCCCCCTGATGTTCTGTGGGTTCCACTATTCCCCCTGATGTTCTGGGCGTTCCACTATTCCCCCTGATGTTCTGGGCGTTCCACTATTCCACCTGATGTTCTGGGCGTTCCACTATTCCCCCTGATGTTCTGGGCGTTCCACTATTCCCCCTGATGTTCTGGGCGTTCCACTATTCCCCCTGATGTTCTGTGGGTTCCACTTTTCCCCCTGATGTTCTGTGGGTTCCACTATTCCCCCTGATGTTCTGGGCGTTCCACTATTCCCCCTGATGTTCTGGGCGTTCCACTATTCCCCTGATGTTCTGGCGTTCCACTATTCCACCTGATGTTCTGGGCGCCCACTATTCCCCTGATGTTCTGGGCGTTCCACTATTCCCCCTGATGTTCTGGGCGTTCCACTATTCCCCCTGATGTTCTGGGCGTTCCACTATTCCACCTGATGTTCTGGGCGTTCCACTATTCCCCCTGATGTTCTGGGCGTCCCACTATTCCCCCTGATGTTCTGGCGTTCCACTATTCCCCCTAATGTTCTGGGCGTTCCACTATTCCCCCTGATGTTCTGGGCGTTCCACTATTCCCCCTGATGTTCTGGGCGTTCCACTATTCCCCCTGATGTTCTGGGCGTTCCACTATTCCCCCTGATGTTCTGTGGGTTCCATTAATCAATGGCTCACATCTGGGCTGGAATGAGGAGATGTTTTTAACTTATACACAACCAACTGAATCAAAAAAAAAATTCTTAACTAGAGCAACATACAGGCGCAATTAAGTTGAAATGCCTTGCTCAAGGGCACATAGACAGATTTTTCACCTAGCCGGCTTAGGGATTTGAACCAGACACTTTTCTGTTAACAGCCCAATGCTCTTAACCGCTAGGCTACCTCCACCCAGTCAACCCACACATACTGCTGAAAAGTTCCCCAGTTTCTGTGTTGTGGGTTTGTTTGTATGAGTGTGTTTCAGGATGGCTTCCTGAAATTCAAAGCAGCTGATTGGTCGGCCCATTACTGCAGATTGGAGCTGACCCCGCCCTCTCGTCAGAGGATACAGCTGTCTTCAATTACCCCACTCCTTCTCCAGCTTTAAAAGCCAGTGTTCCTTCGTAGGAGAAAAGAGCTGATGTATTTTGTTTAAGCCAGCCAGCCAGCCAGACAGACAGACAGCCAGCCAGCCAGCCAGACAGACAGACAGACAGACTTGTTTCTCAGTGTATTTGTGAAGTGTTTTTGTAGCCGGACCTGTGGAGGTATGTTTGAAATTGTTTGTATTCTGTTTTTGTTCCCGGGGGGAAGGGGAAGGGGAAGGCACCTAGGGAGTCCTTAGGAAAGAGGCCTGCGGGCATACATATACCCATAGTATGTACTTTGTCTAAACACACTAGGTAAGACCTGGGCTGAACATCCCCTGTATTTTGGTAGTGGGTAGCAGGTAAGGTAGGAGAGGGGGCTTTGACATTTACTTTCTTTGCTTTGGTTCCGTCCAGCCCCTTTTCCCCATATTACCGTGTGAAGGAATACATTCCCTGTCAACTGTCTTCCTTACTCACACCTACAATCCCATACCTCTTTCACTCCACGGGGAGTTGCTTTGTAGCAGGGTGTTGCATTCCCTCTTCCTAGAGGCGTGCGTAACAGTAACAAACAAACAGATCACATTTTATTTGTCACATACACATGGTTAGCAGATGTTAATGCGAGTGTAGCGAAATGCTTGTGCTTCTAGTTCCAACCATGCAGTAGTATCTAACAAGTAATCTAACAATTTCACAACAACTACCTTATACACACAAGAGTAAAGGAATGAATACGAGTATGTACATAAATATATGGATGAGCGATGGCTGACCGGCATAGGCAAGATGCAGTAGATGGTATGGAGTACAGTATATACACATATGAGATGAGTAATGTAGGATATGTAAACATTATATAAATGGCATTGTTTAAAGTGGCTAGTGATACATTATTTCATCCAATTATAATTATTAAAGTGGCTAGAGATTTGGGTCGATGGCCGAACGGCATAGGCAAGATTCAGTAGATGGTTTAGAGTACAGTGTATACATTTGATATGAGTATGTCGGCTACGTAAACATTATATACAAAATTGTTTAAAGTGGCTAGTGATACATTGTTACATCAAATTCCTATGTTTAAAGTGGCTAGAGAGTTAAGTCAGTATGTTGGCTGTTTAACAGTCTGATGGCCTTGAGGTAGAAGCTGTTTTTCAGTCTCTCGGTCCCAGCTTTGATGCACCTGTACTGACCTCGCCTTCTGGATGATAGCGGGGTGAACAGGCAGTGGCTCGGGTGGTTGTTGTCCTTGATGATCTTTTTGGCCTTCCTGTGACATCGGGTGGTGTAGGTGTCCTGGAGGGCAGGTAGTTTACCCCCGGTGATGCGTTGTGCAGTCCTCACTACCCTCTGGAGAGCCTTACGGTTGTGGGCGGAGCAGTTGCCGTACCAGGCGGTGATACACCCCGACAGGATGCTCTCGATTGTGCATCTGTAGAAGTTTGTGTGATTTTGGTGACAAGCCTCCTGAGGTTGAAGAGGCGCTGTTGCGCCTTCACCACGCTGTCTAGTGGGTGGACCAATTCAGTTTGTCCACTACTGTCCCCTCGATGTGGATAGGGGGGTGCTCCCTCTCCTGTTTCCTGAAGTCCACGATAATCTCCTTTGTTTTGTTGACATTGAGTGAGAGGTTAGTTTCCTGACACCACACTCCGAGGGCCCTTACCTCCTCCCTGTAGGCCGTCTCATCGTTGTTGGTAATCAAGCCTACCACTGTAGTGTCGTCAGCAAACTTGATGATTGAGTTGGATGCGTGCTTGGCCACGCAGTCATGGGTAAACGGGGAGTACAGGAGAGGGCTGAGAACGCACCCTTGTTGGGCCCCAGTGTTGAGGATCAGCGGGGTGGAGATGTTGTTTCCTACCTTCACCACCTGGGGCCGGCCTGTCAGGAAGTCCAGGACCCAGTTGCACTGGGCTAGGTCGAGACCCAGGGTTTCGAGCTTAATGATGAGCTTGGAGGGAACTATGGTGTTAAATGCTGAGCTGTAGTCGTTGAACAGCATTCTTACATAAGTATTCCTCTTGTCCAGATGTGTTAGGGCAGTATGCAGTGTGATTGCGATTGCGTCTGTACACCTATTGGGACGGTAAGCAAATTGGAGTGGGTCCAGGGTGTCTGGCAGGATCTAGGTGATATGATCCTTGACTAGTCTCTCAAAGCACTTCATGATGACGGAAGTGAGTGCTACGGGGCGATAGTCATTTAGCTCAGTTACCTTAGCTTTCTTTGGAACAGGAACAATGGTGGCCCTCTTGAAGCATGTGGGAACAGCAGACTGGGATAGGGACTGATTGAATATGTCCGTAAACACACCAGCCAGCTGGTCTGCGCATGCTCTGAGGACACTGCCAGGGAAGACATGCTCTGAGGACACAGCCATCTGGGCTGGCACCCTTGCGAGGGTTAACACATTTAAATGTTTTTCTCACATTGGCTGCGGTGAAGGAGACCCCGCAGGTTTTGGTAGCAGGCTGTGTCGGTGGCACTGTATTGTCCTCAAAGCGAGCAAAGAAGTTGTTTAGTTTGTCTGGGAGCAGGACGTCATGGTCCGCAACGGGGCTGGTTTTCTTTTTGTAGTCCGTGATTGACTGTAGACCCTGCCACATTCCTCTTGTGTCTGAGCCGCTGAATTGTGACTCTACTTTGTCTCTATTGACGCTTAGCTTGTTTGATTGCCTTGCGGAGGGAATAGCTACACTGTTTGTATTCAGTCATGTTTCCGGTAGCCTTACCCTGGTTAAAAGCAGTGGTTCGCGCTTTCAGTTTTGCGTGAATGCTGCCATCAATACACGGTTTCTGGTTGGGGAAGGTCTTAATATTTGCTATGGGTACAACATCACCAATGCACTTGCTAATAAACTCGCTCACCGAATCAGCATATACATCAATGTTGTCAGATGCTATCCGGAACATATCCCAGTCCATGTGCTCGAAGCTATCTTGCAGCGGAGAATAGCCTTGTATGCATCACGGAAGTTGGAATAACAATGATCCAGGATTTTACCAGCCAGGGTGGCACATTCGATATGCTGGTAAAATTTTGGGAGCCTTGTTTTCAAATTAGCCTTATTAAAATCCCCAGCCACAATAAATGCAGCCTCAGGATATGTGGTTTCCAATTTACCTAGAGTGAAATGAATTTCTTTTAGTGCCGTCGACGTGTCAGCTTGAGGGGGGATGTACACGGCTGTGATTATAATCGAGGAGAATTCTCTTGGTAGATAATGCGGTCTGCATTTGATTGTAAGGAATTTTATGTCAGGTGAACAAAAGGACTTGAGTTCCTGTATGTTGTTATGATCACACCACGTCTCGTTAATCATAAGACACACACCCCCACCCTTCTTCTTACCAGATAGATGTTTGTTTCTGTCGGCGCGATGCGTGGAGAAACCAGGTGGCTGTACCAACTCTGATAACGTGTCCTGAGTGAGCCATGTTTCCGTGAAGCAAAGAACGTTGCAGTCTCGGATGTCTCTCTGAAAGGCAACCCTTGATCTGATTTTGTCTACTTTGTTGTCCAGAGACTGTACATTGGTGATTAAAATACTCGGGAGAGGTGCACGATGCGCCCGTCGACGTAGCTTGACCAAAAGACCGGCGCGTTTCCCTCTGCTCCGGCGCCGCCGTTGTTTTGAGTCGCCGGGTGCTATCCAGTCTATTGTCCTAGTTGTGGTACCAAACAGAGAATCCTCTTCGGGAAAGTCGTATTCCTGGTCGTAATGTTGGTAAGTTGACGTTGCTCTTACAACCAGGAGGAACTATTGGATATATGTAATAAAACGTAATATTTCCCAAGGTAACAATGTAAGAAGTAATACATTAAAAAAACAAAATACTGCATGGTTTCCTGAGAACGTGAAGCGAGGCTGCCATCTCTGTCGGCGCCGGAAGTTAGCCTTCAACAAGATGCAACAAGTGGCATGCATGCACCAGCACGAGTACGCGGAAAACCGTTACAGTATTCCAGGGCACACCAGTGGAACACAAACAGAGGACAGGAGCACTTTCTACACATACAGTAATCCTCCACATGAGGTGTTCAAAAACCTCCTGCTCCAACCGTTTGACCCCTGACCTCTGGCTATTAATAGAGAGAGGGAGGACAGAGCTCTTAACATCGGGAACCAAACACACAATCTCCCTCAGTCATGCAGCCCACAGACCGACTCACCTATAGCAACAAACTAAACAGTGCCGGGTTAGAAGAATAGGCCCAAACTACAAGGCTGTTCCATTGCACTGATGAGGGAGAGAACATGAGCTGAATTCATCCTCGACAGCTCGACATGCTCACTTCAAATCCAATCACAGAGAATATAGATTTTATCCAGACACTTTGATGTGGAGAAAGAAAATCTAATGAATTTCCAAAGGATCAACCAAGATGAGAGAGAGTCAGTGATACATGAAGGAGGTAAAAGGACCATGTAGAGGTGGTGTAACAAGGTGTAACATGTAGAGGTGGTGTAACATGTAGAGGTGGTGTAACAAGGTGTAACATGTAGAGGTGGTGTAACAAGGTGTAACACCACCACCACCCCGCTGCTCCCTGCGATTGTGCGGTTCAAACACACACACAATCCACTGAGTCCTCACGCGCACTCTCACTCACTCACTCACTCACTGGAAGCCCTTGTGAAAGAGACCGGCCTACATGCAGAGGTGGTGTAAGCCTTTAGTTAATAATGGATGCAGAAACGTTCTTATCTAATGCTTTAGGACTTTTTATCAACATTTATTTTGGACAGAGCCCTGCTATTTCATCTCATAGCTACACACACTCATATTCCTCTCATATTCGGCGGCAGGTAGCCTAGTGGTTAGAGCGTTGGACTTGTAACCGGAGGGTTGCAAGTTCGAATCCCTGAGCTGACAAGGGAAAAAATCTGTTGTTCTGCCCCTGAACAAGGCAGTTAACCCACTGTTCCCCGGGCGCCGAAGACGTGGATGTTGATTAAGGCAGCCCCCCGCACCTCTCTGATTCAGAGGGGTTGGGTTAAATGCGGAAGACACATTTCGGTTGAAGGCATTTGGTTGTACAACTGACTAATAATGGTGACTTTGACTTATTCTACACTAATGCATTGACTGGATGTACAACATGAGACTAAATATGAACAGTGAGTTATGGCTGCCCTCTTGACCCAATTCCTTTCTCCAGACCATCTCACTTCTCTCATCCCTGACCACTGGCTGCATCCTCTCTGACTTCAAAATGGCCTGAGTTGCTCCCCTCCTCAAGAGGGACTCATCTGATGTCAAAAACTATAGACCTGTATCTCTTTTCTTTCCAAAACACTTGAGCGTGCTGTCTCAACGTTATCTCTCTCAGAATGATCTTCTTGACCCTAACAAGTTAGGCCTCAAGACGGGTCACTCAACCGAGACTGCTCTTCTTGGTGTCACGGAGGCTCTCCGCACTGCCAAATTTTACTCTCTCTCCTCTGTTCTCATCCTCCTAGATACAGTGAGGGGAAAAAAGTATTTGATCCCCTGCTGATTTTGTACATTTGCCAACAGACAAAGAAATGATCAGTCTATAATTTTAATGGTAGGTTTGTTTGAACAGTGAGAGACAGAATAACAACAAAAAGGTCCAGAAAAACGCATGTGAAAAATGTTATAAATTGATTAGCATTTTAATGAGGGAAAAAGTATTTGACCCCCTCTCAATCAGAAAGATTTCTGGCTCCCAAGTGTCTTTTTATACAGGTAACGAGCTGAGATTAGGAGCACACTCTTAAAGGGAGTGCTCCTAATCTCAGTTTGTTACCTGTATAAAAGACACCTGTCCACAGAAGCAATCAATCAATCAGATTCCAAACTCTCCACCATGGCCAAGATCAAAGAGCTCTCCAAGGATGTCAGGGACAAGATTGTAGACCTACACAAGGCTGGAATGGGCTACAAGACCATCGCCAAGCAGCTTGGTGAGAAGGTGACAACAGTTGGTGCGATTATTCGCAAATGGAAGAAACACAAAATAACTGTCAATCTCCCGCGGCCTGGGGCTCCATGCAAGATCTCACCTCGTGGAGTTGCAATGATCATAAGAACGGTGAGGAATCAGCCCAGAACTACACGGGAGGGTCTTGTCAATGATCTCAAGGCAGCTGGGACCATAGTCACCAAGAAAACAATTGGTAACACATTACGCCGTGTAGGACTGAAATCCTGCAGCGCCCGCAAGGTCCCCCTGCTCAAGAAAGCACATATGCATGCCCGTCTGAAGTTTGCCAATGAACATCTGAATTAATTCAGAGGACAACTGGGTGAAAGTGTTGTGGTCAGATGAGACCAAAATGGGGCTCTTTGGCATCAACTCAACTCGCTGTGTTTGGAGGAGGAGGAAACATGGAGGTGGAAACATTATGCTTTGGGGGTGTTTTTCTGCTAAGGGGACAGGACAACTTCACCGCATCAAAGGGACGATGGACGGGGCCATGTACCGTCAAATCTTGGGTGAGAAGCTCCTTCCCTCAGCCAGGGCATTGAAAATGGGTTGTGGATGGGTATTCCAGCATGACAATGACCCAAAACACACGGCCAAGGCAACAAAGGAGTGGCTCAAGAAGAAGCACATTAAGGTCCTGGAGTGGCCTAGCGAGTCTCCAGACCTTAATCCCATAGAAAATCTGTGGAGGGAGCTGAAGGTTCGAGTTGCCAAATATCAGCCTCGAAACCTTAATGACTTGGAGAAGATCTGCAAAGAGGAGTGGGACAAAATCCCTCCTGAGATGTGTGCAAACCTGGTGGCCAACTACAAGAAACGTCTGTCCTCTGTTATTGCCAACAAGGGTTTTGCCACCAAGTACTAAGTCATGTTTTGCAAAGGGGTCAAATACTTATATCCCTCATTAAAATGCAAATCAATTTATAACATTTTTCACGTATTTTTCTGGATTTTTTTGTTGTTCTGTCTCATTAAAATGATAGACTGATAATTTCTTTGTCAGTGGGCAAATGTACAAAATCAGCAGGGGATCAAATACTTTTTTCCCTCACTGTATATCCGCTGCTTCGACAACGTGAACCATCAGATCCTCTCCACCCTCTCAGGGCTGGGCATCTCAGCCTTTGCACACTCTTGGATTGCATCCTATCTGGGTAGGCCATTCCTACCAGGTGACGTGGAGAGGATATGTTTCTGCACCACATACTCACTACTGGTGTCCCCCAGGGCTGGGATCTAGGCCCTCTCCTCTTCTCTCTATACACCAAGTCACTCGGCTCCATCATATCCTCACATGGTCTCTCCTGTCATTGCTATGCGGATGACACTCAACTACACCCAGTTGGCAACCTGGATGTCGGCCCACCACCTCAAGCTCAACCTCGACAAGTAGGAGCTGCTCTTCCTCCTGAGGAAGGCCTGCCCGCTCAAAGACCTCTCCATCGTGGTTGACATCTCCACAGTGTCGCCCTCCCAGAGTGCAAAGAACCTTGGCGTGACCCTGGACAACACCCTGTCGTTCTCTGCAAACATCAAAGCAGTGATTCGGTACTGCAGGTTGATGCTCTACAACATCCATAGAGTACAACCCTACCTCACACAGGAAGCAGTGCAGGTCCTAATCCAGGTACTTGTCCTCTCCTGTCTGGACTACTGCAACTCACTGTTGGCTGGGCTCCCCGCTTGTGCCATCAAACCCCTGCAACTTATCCAGAATGCTGCAGCCCGCATCCTTCCCAAGTTCTCTCATGTCACCCCGCTCCTCCGCACACTCCACTGGCTTCCAGTCGAGGCCCACATCCGCTAGAACACCCTGGTGCTTACCTACGGAGCAGCAAGGGGAACTGCCTCTACACCCCAACCAGAGCACTCTGTTCTGCCCCTATGGGAGGGCAGCTCCCGCTCAGCCCAGTTCAGGCTCTGTCCTGGCACCCCAATGGTGGAAACAGTTTCCCCCTGATGCTAGGACAGCAGAGTCCCTGCCCACCCCCCACCCCTTTTTAGCTCTGACTCTACTGATAGCTATGTTTTTGAGGAACAATGTACTTTCTATGATATGTGGTTGTCCCACCTAGCTATCTTAATATGAATGCACTAACTGTAAATCCCTGTGGATAAGAGAGTCTGCTAAATGACTAACAAGTAAATGTGTAAGTGAGGGAGACATGCTGTTGAGTGGTTGTGCGGCATTGACCACAGACAGCCAGAGCAGACTCTCAGTATGTGACTGACTGGGCAGCCAGAGAGAGAGGTGGGTTCAGTGTGTGTTTGCATTCCAGCGGCTGAGGTAAACCTCGGAGCCTGTGCCACTCGCCCCGCAGGCCGCATCCGCCCCTGTGTCAGTGTGATGGTGGGGATCTAGTAACCCAGTATAAATAGCCAGGGCGAAAACAACCTGAGACAACCTGAGCAACACTTGTCAGATTCCCAAAGTCAACACAGCATGTGGTCGACTTAACATCCAAAGCCACAGCAGGGTAGAGACCACAAACACTCCCGTCACTCAGACCTTTTGTCACAGAAGTTATAGGAAAAATTATGTCAGTGATGTTTATTTTCTCACTTTATTGAACACAGAGAGATGGATAGATAAATGCAATGTCAAAGGGCCGTAGCCTGGATTCTAACCTATGCCAACAGCATAGACGTGTGCCGGAGGCTGTGGCTTAGACTGTTTGACCACCCTATGCCACAAATCATTTTAGATTTTTTTACCTTCATTTAACTAGGCAAGTCAGTGAACAAATTCTTATTTTACAATGATGGTCTACCCCGGCCAAACCCTCCCCTAACCCAGACAGGGCGGCGCACAATTGGCCCTGCGTTATGTGACTCCCGATCACATACGGTTGTGATACAGCCAGGGATCAAACCAGGGTCTGTAGTGACACCTCTAGCACTGAGATACAGTGCCTTAGACCGCTGCGCCACTCGGGTGTATTTATCAACAGTGTGATACAAAAGCACTTCACATTCCCATACTCCCCACATCATCAAAGTTCCTGTTTGAAGAACAATGATTTATACACTTTCAGCTATCCAAGTAACATAAAACACATCAAGTGTTCCTCAACACATTGCAGAGTTGCTTATCAGGGAACCAGAGTCTGATGCATATGGGGAATGACAGCTTGAGTCTACCTCCCCTTCCCTTCTCTTCTCTTCCTGTCTCTCTACTTCCCGGTGGCCTGCTAGGCTACAGGGTGTAGCACCATCCCTCCCTTTCCCACAGTAACACTGCAACTAGTCAGCAAAAGCAAGTTCCCACGTGCTCATCAGCTCGGAAGCAAAGATAAGTAAACACGAGGAAACTCAACCAGATGCACCTTACCAGAAAATAACTGAAAGCATGAAGCAAAAACAATCTGTTCCTTTAAGACAGAAAAAGAGAGCGACAGAGGGAGAGAGAAGCGCATAACACAGAAAAGGGGAGAGAGAGAGAGAAACCGTCAGCTCAATGCAGTGCTGTGTAACTGCAGCCATAGAGGGTTAGGCGTGTTGCGCTATACTACCTCCTCAGAATTCCCAGAGCCCAGTTAAATCAGCGCAACCAGCAGGAGCAAGTGCAGAAAACAGAGAGACAGAAAAAAACGTGAGAGAGAGAGGCAGCAAAGCGAAAAGTAGGGCAAGCCCCTGTACCTCACACAGCTGCAGGTCCTGAGAGTCTGTCTGTCAGGGGAGCAGGTGCTGTCCCAGGGTACTGACCCAGTAGAGCTGGAGGAGGAGGGGGCGCTGCACTGGGCTGGACTGGGACGATCAGTCACACATTACCATGGACTGTTCCCTCCTCTTCTCCTGTCTGTCCTTCTCCTGCTCTGTTTTACTCTAACTCTGCTTCTCTCGCTCTCTCACTGACCACGCTCTCAAGCGCACGGAGAGACAAAAGCACTAATCTAGACAGACACACAGAGAAACGAGGAGGGAAAGGGGAGGGGGAGTTGAAAATGAAGGAAAAAAAGTCCCTCTAGCCAAAGTTACATTTATTCCTCTCTCTTTCTAGCTTGCTCACACGGTCACAGAGTTCTCAGTGAACCAGCAGCGGTGTGGTGTGGTGGCTGAATCAGGACAGCCATCTGTTGAAACATGACTGCCTCTTTGCTTCACTCACTCACTCACTCAGAGTGGGAGAGAGAGAAGGGAGGGAAGGATAGAGGGGAGGGCAGGGGAGGAGAGGAGGAGGGGAAGGTGAATGGGGAGAGAGGGCTGTACTGCCTTCCTGTGCCCAGTCTGAAAACCAAACACTTTCTCTTGAGGAATGGAGAGAATGAGAGAAAAAAGAAGAGACATAAGGGGAAGTGGAACAGAGAGAGAAAAGTGAATGAGAGGGGGAAAAGGGACAAGTGAGAAGTGGAGGGAGGAGGGGAGGGGGAGGAGGGAAGGAGAGAGGGAGTGGGAACATAGCACATTTTGGGAAGGGTGGGGGTGAAATGGAAGGCTTGTCTCAGATCCTCTGTATTCATGGTTATTCATGTGGCTGGTACATTTTGGGCTTATTGGCCAGTGTATGCCAGTAGAGTACAGAGAGAGGGGAAGAGAGGAACAGGGCTGCAATGGCACTGTAAAACTATAGCACAGAGAGATATGCTATTACTAACACCAAGGACACATAGACAGCCAAACACACACTTGTCTCGAACACAGAATCAAACACAAAACTACAACATTCAGATACAGACTGACACAAACACACCCAAACACTCCCACAGTCTAGGCTGTAGCACAAAACTAAATGTACCTCTGTCCTGACCTTTGACCACTCGGGCAAATTACATCATTTTACAATTCTTCTGCAATCCTATTTGTCCAGTTCCCTCCCTCTCTCTTTTCACATATTGCCAAAGCGTATTTGAGATTTACAATATTATCATTAAAATAATAATAATCAATATTGACAACAGTAACAACAGCAATCAAGGGTCACAATAACCATACATTAAACAATAACAATAAGTATAGAGGACATGTGCAGGTTGGTTGGTCTGTCAGACACTGTTCCTCATCTTATGGTAGGCAGCAATGTAGTGCACTGCCAACCCACAGCTCACTGCGTCCTCCCCCAACAGAACGGGTAGCCTACTCTCATCAGAGAGGTCTTTTGAAACCTTGAATAAGGGTTTCAAATTTAGGGAAACTGTTTTATATTTTTGGCATTTTGTCAGGAAATGCAGCGCTGTCTCAGGTTCTGCAGTGGTTGCACAGCCTTTCCTCTACAGGGAGCCAGGTTTTCCTGTGTCTACCCTTCTCAAAGGCAAGGCTGTGCTCATTGAGGCTGTACTTAGTATTTAACTCTCTGTTTCTCAAAGTATTTCTGTCTCTCTCCTCTAAAATATAGAATCTGGTCTCTCCCTCCTCCTCCTTCTCCTCCCCCTTCCTTCTTGCCTTCTTCCCTATACAACTACCATGGGAAATGTCCTGTCCAGCTGCTTTAGCAGACAGGTTTAGCCTAAAGGACATTCCCCTTACATTATACAGACTAGTGACGAAAGAAGGAAAGAGAGAGCGGCAAAGAGAGAGAGAGAATGGAAAATTGAAAGAGAGAGAGGGGGGGGGAGAGAGAGAGAGAGAGGTTTGAGTCAGTATGAATGTACAGTACATAAACTAGATTAGGGGTTTCAGGCTTGCTGTAAAAAGTAGTGTTCAGTTGTCACGGGAGGGGCAGAGAGCAGAAACTAAATGCAGTATCCCAGTAGTCGCAGTAGCTTACAGCCAGCAGCTTGTAGATGAAGGTGAAACACAACATAATGGCTGGAGTATATTTTTTACTGAGCTCAACCTCCCACTGACAGATTCAGGGATATAATAAGTACAGTCTTAGAAAAAAAACGTTTTATCTAGAATCTAAAAAGGTTCTTCGGCTGCCCTGTCAGATAACCCTTATTGGTTCCAGGTAGAACCCTTTTGGTTCCAAGTAAAACCCTTTCCACAAAGGGTTCTACATGGAAACCAAAATAGTTCTACAGGAAACCAAAAAAGGTTCTGCCTGGAACCAAATAAGGACAGCCGAATAACCCTTTTGGAACCCTTTCTTCTGAGAGTGTATGAGTGAACTTGAAGAGATGAAAATGAGAGCACAGAATCAATGTTACCAACTTGTTGAGTTTTCTGACTTCACTGGACCCTACCAGCTAACCAGTTATCTCCACCCCAGACTGCAGGGGAGGCATGCCTGTCTATCAATTCAGCTGCAGAGTTCAGAGACCTCTGTCCACGCTAGACAACTCTGCCTTTCCTTACTGACACTGTCTCTTCCTAAGATTAACTGGGTTTGAAAACGCACACAACAGCACACAGATATTTGAGTTGAGTGCATTCATCAGGGCCTCCACAAGCCTACTTATCGATCTGATCTGCAAGTATCCAAATACCAGCATTGATAGAATGAACTTTAATTTCTCAAAGGGAAGAAATGTCTAAAGACACACAGCACTGCTACATACAAAATAGACACTGGTCATCACACACTTAACTTAATACATATAAATACTTATGGTAATATACTAATGGTAATATATACAGTGCCGTTGGAAAGTATTCAGACCCCTTGACCTTTTCCATGTTATATTACGTTATAGCCTTATTCTAAAATTGATTAAATAAAACATTTTCCTTAGCAATCTACACAAAATACCCCATGATGTCAAAGTGAAAAGGTTTTTAGAAATGTTTGCAAATGTATCAAAAATTAAAAAAACATAAATACCTTATTTACATAAGTATTAAGAAGCTTTGCTATGAGACTCAAAATTGAGCTCAGGTGCATCCTGTTTCCATTGATCATCCTTGAGATGTTTCTACAATTTGGTTAGTCCACCTGTGGTAAATTCAACGGATTGGATATGATTTGGAAAGGCACACACCTGTCTATATAAGGTCCCACAGTTGACAATGCATGTCAGAGCAAAAACCAAGCCATGGGTACATGTGTACGCCAGTGACAAAAAAAATCTACATTTGGTCGGTTTTGGATTCGGGCAGTGGCGGGATGTGTAAAAAGTCAAGGGGTTTCGTAAAGCATTGTACTTTGCTGGTATTGAAAGTTAGTGTATCAAATTAAGTGTCACAATTTAATCAAAGTGAACGGAAAGTGGTGTGGTTTGAACTTTCTACACCTGCCGTGTATCACCTTCCTTATGCTTCTACCCGTGAGAGGTACCAGTGAGGAACAGTTAACTGTCTGGAAGCCATGACAAAATCATCATGCAATAGTGAATTTACCCATCCTTGTGCACTCCAGAGTAAAAGGCACAACAGCCCTCTTGGAGTTTGCCAAAAGGCACCTAAAGACTCTCAGATCATGAGAAAAAATATTCTCTGGCCTGATGAATCCAAGATTGAACTGTTTGGGCTGAATGCCAAGCGTCACATCTGGAGGAAACCTGGCACCATCCTTACCGTGAAGCGTGGTGGCAGCAGCATCAGACTGGGGCGGAGGTTAACTTTCCAAAAGGACAATGACCCTAAGCACACAGCCAAGACAATGCAGGAGTGGCTTCGGGACAAGTCTCAATGTCCTTGAGTGGCCCAGCCAGAGCCCGGACTTGAACCCAATCTAACATCTCTGGAGAGACCTGAAAATAGCTGTGCAGCGTCGCTCCCCATCCAATCTGACAGAGCTTGAGAGGATCTGCAGAGAAGAATGGGAGAAACTCTCCAAATACAGGTGTGCCACGCTTGTAGCGTCACACCCAAGAAGACTCAATGCTGTAATCGCTGCCAAAGGTGCTGAGTAAAGGGTCTGAATACTTATATAAATGTTATTTCAGTTTTGTCTTTTTAATAAATTAGCAAAAATAACTTTTGCTTTGTCGTTATTGGGCAATGTGTGTAGATTTGAGGGAAAAAAACAATTTAATCAATTTTAGAATAAGGCTGTAATGTAACAAAATGTTGAAAAAGTCAAGGGGTCTGAATACGTTCCAAATGCACTGTACAATGTTCAGTGCATCCCCAGTACAGGCAAAGCATAGTAGGTTCTTTACTGTGGAGCTACAGTGTCAGGAAAAGGTTGGAGATATCAATCAGCTGCCGTGCGTCTGGGAGGTGATGAATGTCTTTGTTCCCCGCCCAGGGCTAATTCCTTCCCACAGGCACACTTAATGCCAAAGTGCACTACATTAGTTGTGAACACCATGCACTCCTAAATCCATTTGCAAAAGCCTAACTTTTGATTCCTGGTTTACAATCTCATGTTCTGAGCATGTGATCACAGAAGCACTGCATGTGGATTGTATTCCCCATCCAGCTGTAATGTGTGAAATTCACCCACAGTAAACACCACCAGCCCATCCAGCCGTAATGTGTGAAATCCACCCACAGAAACCACCACCAGCCCATCCAGCCGTAATGTGTGAAATCCACCCATTGAAAACACCACCAGCCCATGTCACATAAGCCGAACTCAAATGTTGTAGACTTTACTGTGAAATGCTTGCTTTACGATCCCTTCCCAACAATGCAGAGTTTAAAATACACAAGAATGCAACTATATACAGGGAGTACCAGTACCAGATCAATGTGCAGCTATATACAGGGAGTACCAGATCAATGTGCAGCTATATACAGGGAGTACCAGATCAATGTGCAGCTATATACAGGGAGTACCAGATCAATGTGCAGCTATATACAGGGAAGTACCAGATCAATGTGCTGCTATATACAGGGAGTACCAGTAACAGATCAATGTACAGCTATATACAGGGAGTACCAGATCAATGTGCAGCTATTTACAGGGAGTACCAGATCAATGTGCTGCTATACATTGATCTGGTACTGGTACTCCCTGTATATAGCTCCACATTGATCTGGTACTGGTACACCCTGTATATAGCTGTACATTGATCTGGTACTCCCTGTATATAGCTGCACATTGATCTGGTACTCCCTGTATATAGCTGCACATTGATCTGGTACTCCCTGTATATAGCTGCACATTGATCTGGTACTCCCTGTATATAGCTGTACATTGATCTGGTACTCCCTGTATATAGCTGTATATTGATCTGGTACTCCCTGTATATAGACTAGGCATCCGAATAGACAATAATAAGTTATTTGATGAAGATATGTACATGAAGGCAGGGTAAAGTGACAAGGCATCAGGATAGATAATAACAGGAGTAAAAAAACAAGTCTCCTCCACCCCACTACTCCACCACTCCTCCCCATCACTAATCCCCCCTCTCCTACACCCCACTACTCCACCACTCCTCCCCATCACTAATCCCCCTCTCCTATACCCCACTCCTCCCCATCACTACTCCCCCTCCTCCACATCACTTCCCTCCTCCACATCACTACCCCCCACATCACTACCCCCTCCTCAACACCACTACTCCCTCTCTCCTCCAACCCATTGCTCCACCCCTCCTCCCCATCACTACTCCCCTCTCTCCTCCATCCTAGACAATTTGGGCCCTTTCTTTTTTAAATTATCTGCCGAAATTGTTGCAACCCCTATTACTAGCCTGTTCAACCTCTCTTTCGTGTCATCTGAGATTCCCAAAGACTGGAAAGCAGCTGCGGTCATCCCCCTCTTCAAAGGGGGAGACACTCTTGACCCAAACTGCTACAGACTTATATCTATCCTACCCTGCCTTTCTAAGGTCTTTGAAAGTCAAGTTAACAAACAGATTACCGACCATTTCGAATCCCACCGTACCTTCTCCGCTATGTAATCTGGTTTCAGAGCTGGTCATGGGTGCACCTCAGCCACGCTCAAGGTCCTAAATGATATCAGAACTGCCATCGATAAGAGACATTACTGTGCAGCCGTATTCATTGATCTGGCCAAGGCTTTCGACTGTCAATCACCACATCCTTATCGGCAGACTCGACAGCCTTGGTCTCTCAAATGATTGATTGCCTCGCCTGGTTCACCAACTACTTCTCTGATAGAGTTCAGTGTGTCAAATCGGAGGGCCTGTTGTCCGGGCCTCTGGCAGTCTCTATGGGGGTGCCACAGGGTTCAATTCTTGGGCCGACTCTCTTCTCTGTATACATCAATGATGTCACTCTTGCTGCTGGTGAGTCTCTGATCCACCTCTACGCAGACGACAACATTCTGTATACTTCTGTCCCTTCTTTGGACACTGTGTTAACTACCCTCCAGACGGGCTTCAATGCCATACAACTCTCCTTCCGTGGCCTCCAACTGCTCTTAAATGCAAGTAAAACTAAATGTATGCTCTTCAACTGATCGCTGCCCGCCCGTCCAGCATCACTGCTCTGGATGGTTCTGTCTTAGATTATGTGGACAACTACAAATAACTAGGTGTCTGGTTAGACTGCAAACTCTCCTTCCAGACTCACATTAAGCATCTCCAATCCAAAATTAAATCTAGAATTGGCTTCCTATTTCGCAACAAAGCATCCTTCACTCATGCTGCCAAACATACCCTCGTAAAACTGACCATCCTACCGATCCTCGACTTCGGTGATGTCATTTACAAAATAGCCTCCAATACTCTACTCAACAAACTGGATGCAGTCTATCACAGTGCCATCCGTTTTGTCACCAAAGCCTCATATACTACCCACCACTGCGACCTGTACGCTCTCGTTGGCTGGCCCTCGCTTCACACTCGTCGCCAAGCCCACTGGCTCCAGGTTATCTACAGGTACCTACTAGGTAAAGCCCCGCCTTATCTCAGCTCGCTAGTCACCATAGCAGCACCCACCCGTAGCACGCGCTCCAGCAGGTATATCTCACTGGTCACCCCAAAAGCCAATTCCTCCTTTGGCCGCCTTTCCTTCCAGTTCTCTGCTGCCAATGACTGGAACGAACTACAAAAATCTCTGAAACTGGAGACACTTATCTCCCTCACCAGCTTTAAGCATCAGCTGTCAGAGCAGCTCACAGACCCCTGCACCTGTATATAGCCCATCTGTAAATAGCCCAACCAACTACCTCATCCCCTACCGTATTTATTTATTTATCTTGCTCCTTTGCACCCGTCTTTCTACGTTGCACATTCATCTACTGCACATCTACCATTCCAGTGTTTAAATGCTATAGTGTAATTACTTTGCCACCATGGCCTATTTATTGCCTTACCTTCCTTATCCTACCTCATTTGCACACATTGAATATAGATTTGTTTTTCTACTGTATTATTGACTGTATGTTTGTTTTACTCCATGTGTAACTATGTGTTGTTGTATGTGTCAATGCTTTGCTTTATCTTGGCCAGGTCGCCGTTGTAAATGAGAACTTGCCTACCTGGTTAAATAAAGGTAAAATATATATATATATATATATATATATTTTTAAATCCCATTACTCCTCCCCATCACTACTCCCCCCTTGCCTCCCCAAAAAACTTTCCAATCACTATCAGAGGTTGTACGGATTCAGTGAGTAAATCAACCACCATCACCTACTCCCATAAGTTTCTGCTCTCTTTCTGAGATAAAGCTCATACTCTCTACAATGCACATACACACACTGCTGAAACGACTACTGCACCTGAATATCCTGAAAGGCCTCGCAGGTTGGATCAAGGACTTTTAACTGACCACCCACAGAGGGTCCACATGAACGGGGCCCTCTCTGATGAACTGACCCTGAACACAGGGGCGCCCCAAGGGTGTGTCCTTTCACCGCTGTTGTTCTATATCTACGCTAATGAGATGAAGATCCAAGGAAACAATGTGAGCCTTTTCAAGTACGTGGATGACATGGCTCTGGTGGGAGTCTTTTTTTTTTTTAAAGCTGTTATGTCAGATGGGGACAGCTCTTTTAAACAGACCAACAACCATCAAGAATGGTGCTGGTCAAGTGCCCTCCACATCAATGTTGGAAAAGACAAAGGAGCTGATCATCAATGGCAACAACTTACCAATGTCCCAACCACTCTCTCTGAACGACCAACCAGTGGAGGTGGTTGAGTGTTTCAAATACTTAGGGACACAAATTGATAACAAGCTGAGTTTTACAGAGAATGCAGACTGTATTTTTATAAAAGCAAGCCAGTGCCTGTGGTATGGGGTCAGCGAGGATGTTCTGGAGAGAATGTACAGAAGCTTGGTGGAGAGCATCCTCACGTTCAATATGACAGTCTGTTATGGTAATCTGAGCTGGTAGTTCAATATGACAGTCTGTTATGGTAATCTGAGTGTGAGGAGCAAAGCCAAACTGACCAGAATAGTAAACACAGCTCGCAAAGTAATTGGTCGACCACAGGCACATTTGAGCAGTCTGTTCCATAAGGCAAACAAAAAGAAGGCACTGGCTGTCGTTAGCGACCCCTCCCACCCTCTACACCGTCAGTTGGAGAGGCTTCACTCTGGCCAGTGCTACAGAATGCTCATGGCCAAGAAAAACATGTTCAAACATTAATTTGTTCGTTGTGCAGTTGGACTACTAAATGCAAATTAAATTGTGTCGGTATATTTACTTATATGTATCCATCTAGTGCAGTTGGGACAGTGGTCATTTGTGAGTGAATGTATCAATGTCCTCTATGTTGTTAGTCTGTAACATGATGGACTGACTGGTTTAAATGTGATAGTGTATTAACGTCCTTGTTACGTACACCTCTAGGAAGAGGGAATGCAACACCCTGCTACAACTCAGCTCCCGTGGAGTGAGAAGTATGGGAGTGTAGGTGCGAGTAAGGAAGACAAAGGCAGAGAGTGGTACTGTTTACAAGGAATTTATTCCGTCACAGGGTAATTTCGGGGAAAAGGGCCTGAACGGAACCAAATCAAAGAAAGTAAGTGTCAAAGCCCCCTCTCCTACATTACCTGCCTACCCACTTGTTATAGAAATGTTGTTCTCAATGTTCATAAACTGAACTTCAATTAAACAAATTGTCTGTTACCCAGTATTTGTAAGATACTGGTTGAAATGAGACAAACAGGAGCTCAATCTATATTGGTCAAATGTAAATTATTTATTCACGGGAGAGCTCTGAGCTCTAAAAGGTATACACAGTCTCTTATATGGTACAATGTTGAAATACAAAAAATACAAAGGCCCCAACATTTTCCCCACCCTTTCCAGGAAATAGTGTTTCCCCACAATACCCATTCAGCGGCATATCACAATCTTACAACCTAAGTCAAACTTGGGCGGCTCTTTAACAATCCCTCCTGTCTTCAAGGACAGGGGCCTCTCGCATGTGTCTGGTAGAATCAAAGAATTCTTTGTTCTCCCAGATACTCCCTAGATGAAGTCGTACCAGCCTGTTCCACTTCTTCACAAAGTTAATATCTAGATCAAATCAAATTTATTTATAAAGCCCCCCTTACATCAGCTGATGTCACAGAGTGCTGTACAGAAACCCAGCCTAAAACCCCAAACAGCAAGCAATGCAGGTGTAAAAGCACGGTGGCTAGGAAAAACTCCCTAGAAGGCCAAAACCTAGGAAGAAACCTAGAGAGGAACCAGGCTGTGAGGGGTGGCCAGTCCTCTTCTGGCTGTAGATTATAACAGAACATGGACAAGATTTTAAAATGTTCATAAAACGGGCAGAACAGTTGAAACTGGAGAAGCAGCACGGCCAGGTGGACTCGGGACATCAAGGAGTCATCAGGCCAGGTAGACCTTGAGGATTGGTCCTAATGCTGAGAGAGAGAGAACCGAATCTTGTGACCGTAGCGTACGTGTAGGTATGTACGGCAGGACCAAATCAGAAAGATAGGTAGGAGCAAGCCCATGTAATGCTTTGTAGGTTAGCAGTAAAACCTTGAAATCAGCCCTTGCCTTAACAGAAAGCCAGTGTAGAGAGGCTAGTACTGGAGTAATATGATCACATTTTGGGGTTCTAGTCAAGATTCTAGCAGCCGTGTTAAGCACTAACTGAAGTTTATTTACTGCTTTATCCGGATAGCCGGAAAATAAAGCATTGCAGTAGTCTAACCTAGAAGTTACAAATGCATGGATTAACTTTTCTGCATCATTTTTGGACAGAAAGTTTCTGATTTTTACAATGTTACGTAAATGGAAAAAAGCTGTCCTTGAAACAGTCTTGATATGTTCGTCAAAAGAGAGATCAGGGTCCAGAGTAACGCCGAGGTCCTTCAGTTTTATTTGAGACGACTGTACAACCATCAAGATTAATTGTCAGATTCAACAGAAGATCTCTTTGTTTCTTGGGACCTAGGACTAGCATCTCTGTTTTGTCAGAGTTTAAAAGTAGAAAATGTTCCTCCATCCACTTCCTTATGTCTGAAACACAGGCTTCCAGGGAGGGCAATTTTGGGGCTTCACCATGTTTCATCGAAATGTACAGCTGTGTGTCATCTGCATAGCAGTGAAAGTTAACATTATGTTTCCGAATGACATCACCAAGTGGTAAAATATATAGTGAAAACAATAGTGGTCCCAAAACAGAGCCTTGAGGAACACCGAAATTTACAGTTGATTTGTCAGAGGACAAACCATCCACAGAGACAAACTGATATCTTTCCGACAGATAAGATCTAAACCAGGCCAGAACTTGTCCATGTAGACCAATTTGGGTTTCCAATCTCTCCAAAAGAATGTGGTGATCGATGGTATCAAAAGGAGCACGAGTACAGTTGCAGAGCCTCGGTCTGACGCCATTAAAAGGTCATTTACCACCTTCACAAGTGCAGTCTCAGTGCTATGATGGGGTCTAAAACCAGACTGAAGCGTTTCGTATACATTGTCTTCAGGAAGGCAGTGAGTTGCTGCGCAACAGCTTTTTCTAAAATTTGAGAGGAATGGAAGATTCGATATAGGCCGATAGTTTTTTTTTTTTTTTTTATATACTTTTTTAAGAGAGGCTTTATTACTGCCACTTTTAGTGAGTTTGGTACACATCCGGTAGATCGAGAGCTGTTTATTATGTTCAACATAGGAGGGCCAAGCACAGGAAGCAGCTCTTTCAGTAGTTTAGTTGGAATAGGGTCCAGTATGCAGCTTGAAGGTTTAGAGGCCATGATTATTTTCATCAATGTGTCAAGAGATATGGTACTAAAAAACTTGAGTGTCTCTCTTGATTTTATGTCCTGGCAAAGTTGTGTGGACTCAGGACAACTGAGCTTTGGAGGAATACGCAGATTTAAAGAGGAGTCCGTAATTTGCTTTCTAATGATCATGATCTTTTCCTCAAAGAAGTTCATGAATGAATCACTGCTGAAGTGAAAGCCATCCTCTCTTGGGGAATGCTGCTTTTTAGTTAGCTTTGTGACAGTATCAAAAAGAAACTTTGGATTATTCTTATTTTCCTCAATTAACTTGGAAAAATAGGATGATCGAGCAGCAGTGAGGGCTCTTCGATACTGCACGGTACTGTCTTTCCAAGCTAGTCGGAAGACTTCCAGTTTGGTGTGGCGCCATTTCCGTTCCAATTTTCTGGAAGCTTGCTTCAGAGCTCGGGTATTTTCTGTATACCAGGGAGCTGGGTTTTTGGCAAATGTTTTTGTTTTTAGGGTGCAACTGCATCTAGGGTATTGCAAGGTTACATTGAGTTCCTCAGTTAGGTGGTTAACTGATTTTTGTACTCTGACGTCCTTAGGTAGGTGGAAGGATTCTGGAAGGGCATCTAGGAATCTTTGGGATGTCTGAGAATTTATAGCACGACTTTTGATGATCCTTGGTTGGGGTCTGAGCAGATTATCTGTTGCGATTTCAAACGTAATAAAATGGTGGTCTGATAGTCCAGGATTATGAGGAAAAACATTAAGATCCACAACATTTATTCCACGGGACAAAACTAGGTCCAGAGTATGACTGTGGCAGTGAGTAGGTCCGAGACATGTTGGACAAAACCGACAGAGTCGATGGCTCCAAAAGCCTTTTGGAGTGGGTCTGTGGACTTTTCCATGTGAATATTAAAGTCACCAAAAATTAGAATATTGTCTGCCATGACTACAAGGTCCGATAGGAATTCAGGGAACTCAGTGAGGAATGTTGTATATGGCCCAGGAGGCCTGTAAACAGTAGCTATAAAAAGTGATTGAGTAGGCTGCATAGATTTCATGACTAGAAGCTCAAAAGACAAAAACGTCGTTTTTTTGTAAATAGAAATTTGCTATTGTAAATGTTAGCAACACCTCCGCCTTTGCGGGATGCGCGTGGGATATGGTCACTAGTGTAACCAGGAGGTGAGGCCTCATTTAACACAAATTCATCAGGCTTAAGCCATGTTTCAGTCAGGCCAATCACATCAAGATTATGATCAGTGATTAGTTCATTGACTAGAACTGCCTTGGAAGTGAGGGATCTAACATTGAGTAGCCCCATTTTGAGATGTGAGGTATCACAATCTCTTTCAATAATGGCAGCAATGGAGGAGGTCTTTATTCTAGTGAGATTGCTAAGGCGAACACCGCCGTGTTTAGTTTTGCCCAACCTAGGTCGAGGCACAGACACCGTCTCAATAGAGATAGCTGAGCTGACTACACTAACTGTGCTAGTGGCAGACTCCACTAAGCTGGCAGGCTGGCTATCTCATTGTGAAGCTAGAGGAGTTAGAGCCCTGTCTATGTTCGTAGATAAAATGAGAGCACCCCTCCAGCTAGGATGGAGTCCGTCACTCCTCAACAGGCCAGGCTTGGTCCTGTTTGTGGGTGAGTCCCAGAAAGAGGGCCAAATATCTACAAATTCTATCTTTTGTGTGGGGCAGAAAACAGTTTTCAACCAGCGATTGAGTTGTGAGACTCTGCTGTAGAGCTCATCACTCCCCCTAACTGGGAGGGCCAGAGACAATTACTCGATGCCGACACATCTTTCTAGCTGATTTACACGCTGAAGCTATGTTGCGCTTGGTGACCTCTGACTGTTTCATCCTAACATCGTTGGTGCCGACGTGGATAACAATATCTCTATACTCTCTACACTCGCCAGATTTAGCCTTAGCCAGCACCATCTTCAGGTTAGCCTTAACGCCGGGTAGCCCTGCCCCTGGTAAACAGTGTATGATCGCTGGGTGATTCGCTTCAAGTCTAATACTGCGAGTAATGGAGTCGCCAATGACTAGCGTTTTCAATTTGTCAGTGCTAATGGTGGGAGGCCTCGGCATCTCAGACCCCGTAACGGGAGGAGTAGAGACCAGAGAAGGCTCGGCCTTTGACTCCGACCCGCTGCTTAATGGGGAAAACCGGTTGAAAGTTTCTGTCGGCTGAATGAGCGACACCGGTTGAGCATTGCTCCAGCATTTCCTTCCAGAAGCCGTGAGAAAATTGTCCGCCGCGGGACTGTGCGAGGATTTCTACGACTATCTGTACTTACTAGTGGCACAGACGCTGTTTCATCCTTTCCTACACTTACATTTCCCTTGCCTAACGATTATGCCTGAAGCTGGGCTTGCAGCACAGCTATCCTTGCCTTAAGCCGACCGTTCTCCTGTATGTTATGAGTACAGCGACTGCAATTAGAAGGCATGATGTTAATGTTACTACTTAGCTTCGGTTGGTGGAGGTCCTGACGAAACACGTCCAGATAAAGCGTCCGGAGTGAAAAAGTTGAATGAAAAAATAAACGGTAATTACAAAGTAAAAACCGTAAAACTGTCAGGTAGCAAAGTTAGGTTAGCAACAAAACGCACAGCAGCACGTAAACAAGTCTACTAGTTGTGACCGGAAATGATGTCAAGTGTTCAGACTAATATCTAGACACACACATCAATTGGTCTACCATTTTGTCTTATAACCCTATCTCTATCTCATACATTTTCAGAATGTAATATTCTTAGATGTACAAACATTTAGTCAAACATAAAATCTATAACACCACTACTTACCTAGCTTAGCACCACCTGGTGCGCTAACCAAAATACAGGGGGTGGTCCGCCCAGGTCTTACCTAGTGTGCATAGACAGTGAATTCTACGGGTTATGTATACCCGCGGGCCTCTTGCCTAAGCACTCCTTAGGTGCCTTCCCCTTCCCCCTGGGAACAAATGAAACAGAATAATACAACTACTTCACAACAAAACTGAGAAAAAACAATCTCAGGATATTAAAGAAGCTCTCTCTCTTTGAGCAACAAACTAACACATAACAATCAGCAACAATTAACATAGTACATATCAAAATCTCTCTTAGCAACAACCAACTCAGGACACACTTCATCCTCAGCCATCAGCCTCTTCTCCCTTCTGAGCAACAGAACACTGGCTTATGTAGCGGGAGAAGGAGTCTGTAATGGGATACAGCTGTATCCTGACTGGGGGCGGGGTCAGCTCCAATTAGCAATGGGGGAATTTCAGGAAGCCATCCTGAAACACACATACAAGCAAAACCACAACACAGAAACTGGGGAACGTAACAGTCCTCTATTTTGGTAGTCTGTAACATGATGGTCTGACTGGTTTAAATGTAATGAAGTGAGAATCTATGTGAAGTGATCCTTTTAGTGGAAGGTGATGCCAAAGAAGAATGTCCATCCTGGATGGACATTCAAGTTTTATTCTGTAAAATTCAAATAACAGCCCTCATTCTGCTCATTAAAGTGGTGAAACACCCCCTGACTGTGGAGGAAAACATCCCCACAAAGGATGCACCATTACAGTATGATACGGGGAAGGTGAGGGCTTTCTGTTTCTGTGAACCTACCTGCTGTCTTTGTGAACATACCTGATCAGTCTCTGTGAACCTACCTGCTCTGTCTCTGTGAACCTACCTGCTCTGTCTCTGTGAACCTACCTGCTCTGTCTGAAAATACCTGCTCTGTCTCTGTGAAGATATCTGCTCTGTCTCAGTGAACCTACCTGCTCTGTCTCAGTGAACCTACCTGCTCTGTCTCTATGAACCTAATTGCTCTATGTGAACATACCTGCTCTGTTTCTTTGAACATACCTGCTCTGTCTCTGTGAAGATATCTGCTCTGTCTCTGTGAAGATATCTGCTCTGTCTCTGTGAACCTACCTGCTCTGTCTCTGTGAACCTACCTGCTCTGTCTCTGTGAACCTACCGGCTCTGTCTCTGTGAAGATACCGGCTCTGTCTCTGTGAAGATACCGGCTCTGTCTCTGTGAAGATACCGGCTCTGTCTCTGTGAAGATACCGGCTCTGTCTCTGTGATCATATCGGCTCTGTCTCTGTGATCATATCGGCTCTGTCTCTGTGATCATATCGGCTCTGTCTCTGTGAACATACCTGCTCTGTCTCTGTCAGTCTCTTTGAAAATACCTGCTCTGTCTCTGTGAAAACACCTGCTCTGTTTGTCACTTTATTAGTGAACATACGTGCCTTGTCTCTATAAACATACCTGCTCTGTCTCTGTGAAAATACCTGCTCTGTCTTTGTGAAAATATCGGCCCTGTCTCTATGAACCTAATTGCTCTGTCTTTGTGAACATACCTGCTCTGTTTCTTTGAATATACCTGCTCTGTCTTTGTGAACCTACCTGCTCTGTCTCTGTGAACCTACCTGCTCTGTCTCTGTGAACCTACCTGCTCTGTCTCTGTGAACCTACCTGCTCTGTCTCTGTGAACCTACCTGCTCTGTCTCTGTGAACCTACCTGCTCTGTCTCTGTGAACCTACCATCTCTGTTTCTGTGAACATACCCGCTCTCTCTGTGAACATACCCGCTCTGTCTCTGTGAATAACTGCTCTGTCTCTATGAACCTACCTGATCTGTCTTTGTAAACATTCCTGCACTGTCTCAGTGGAAATATCTGCTCTGTATCTGTGAACCTACCTGCTCTGTCTCTGAACATATCTGCTCTGTCTCTTTGAACCTACCTGCACTGTGAACATATCTGCTCTGTCTCTGAACACGCCTGCCCTGTCTCTGTGAACACGCCTAACCTGTCTCTGTGAACATGTCTGCTCTGTCTCTGTCACTTTGTTAGTGAACATACCTGCTCAGTCTCTGTGAATATACTTGCTCTGTCTTTGTGAACCTACCTGCTTTGCCTCTTTGAACCTACCTGCTCTACCAATGACTGAAAACATACCTGCTCTGTCTCTCTGAACCTACCTGCTCTGTATCTGTGAACAACCTGCCTTGTCTCTGAACCTACCTGTTCTGTCTCTGTTTCTGTGAACCTACCTGCTCTGACTTCGTGAAAATACCTGCTCTGTCTTTGTGAACCGATCTGCTTTGTCTCATTGAAAATACCTGCACTGTCTATGTGAACCATCCTGCTCCGTCTTTGTCTTTGTGAACATACCCGCTCTGTCTCTGTGAACATACCCGCTCTGTCTCTGTGAACATATCTGCTCTGTCACTGTCTCTGTGAACCTACCTGCTCTCTCTGTGAACTTACCTGCTCTGGCACTGTCTATGTGAATGTACCTGCTCTCTCTGTCAACATACCTGCTCTGTTTCTGTGAACATACCCGCTCTGTCTCTGTGAACATACCTGCTCTGTCTCAGTGAACATACCTGCTCTCTCAGTGAACATACCTGCTCTGTCTCAGTGAACATACCTGCTCTGTCTCAGTGAACATATCTGCTCTGTCTCTGTGAACATATCTGCTCTGTCTCTGTGAACATATCTGCCTTGTCTCTGTGAAGATATCTGCCTTGTCTCTGTGAACATATCTGCTCTCTCTGTCACCGTCTCTTTGAAAATACCTGCTCTGTCTCTATGAACCTACCTGCTCTGTCTCTGTGAAAACACCTGCTCTGTTTGTCACTTTATTAGTGAACATATGTGCCTTGTCTCTATAAACATACCTGCTCTGTGAACATACCTGTTCTGTCTCTGAACATATCTGCTCTTTCTCTGTGAAAATAACTGCTCTGTCTTTGTGAAAATATAGGCCCTGTCTCTATAAACATACCTGCTCTGTCTCTGTGAACATACCTGCTCTGTCTCTGTGAACATACCTGCTCTGTCTCTGTGAACATACCTGCTCTGTCTCTGTGAACATATCTGCCCTGTCTCTGTGAACATGCCTGCTCTGTCTCATTGAACATGCCTGCTCTGTCTCTGTGAACGTACCTACTCTGTGAACATATCCACTCTCTCTGTCACCGTCTCTTTGAAAATACCTGCTCTCTCTATGAACCTACCTGCTCTGTGAACATACCTGCTCTGTCTCTGTGAACATACCTGCTCTGTCTCTGTGAAAATGCCTGCTATGTCTCTGAACACACATGCTCTGTCACACACATGCTCTGTCTCTATAAACATACCTGCTCTGTGAACATACCTGCTCTTTCTCTGTGAAAATATCGGCTCTGTCTTTGTGAAAATATCTTCCCTTTCTCTATGAACATACCTGCTCTGTCTCTGTGAATGTACCTGCACTGGCACTGTCTCTGTGATCGTACCTGCTCTGGCACTGTCTCTGTGAACATACCTGCTCTCGCACTTTCTCTGTGAACATGCCTGCTCTGTCTGTGAACATGCCTGCTCTGTCTGTGAACATGCCTGCTCTGTCTGTGAACATGCCTGCTCTTTCTCTGTGAACATGCCTGCTCTTTCTCTGTGAACATGCCTGCTCTGTCTCTGTGAATGTACCTACTCTTTCTCTGTGAACTTACCTGCTCTGGCACTGTCTCTGTGACCATACCTGCTCTGTCTCTGTCATTTTGTTATTGAACATACCTGCCTTGTCTCTAAAAGCATACCTGCTCTGTGAACATACCTGCTCTGTCTCTGAACATATCTGCTCTTTCTCTGTGAACATATCTGCTCTTTCTCTGTGAAAATATCTGCCCTGTCTCTATGAACATACCTGCTCTGTCTCGGTGATCATACCTGCTTTGTCTCTATGAACCTACTTGCTCTGTCTCTGTGAACCTACCTGCTCTGTGACATGCCTGCTCTGTCTCTGTGAACATATCTGCTCTATCTCTGTCACCGTCTCTTTGAAAATACCTGCTCTGTCAACATACCTGCTCTGTCAACATACCTGCTCTGTCAACATACCTGCTCTGTCAACATACCCGCTCTGTCAACATACCCGCTCTGTCAACATACCCGCTCTGTCTCTGTCAACATCCCCGCTCTGTCTCTGAACATACCCGCTCTGTCTCTGAACATACCTGCTCTGTCTCAGTGAACATGCCTGCTCTGTCTGTCACCTTCTCTTAGAAAATACCTGCTCTGTCTCTATGAACCTACCTGCTCTGTCTTTGTGAAAATACCTGCTCTCTCTGTCAATTTGTTAGTGAACATACCTGCTCTGTCTCTGTGAACATACCTGCTCTCTCTGTGAAAATACCTACTTGCTCTGTCTCTGTGAACCTACCTGCTCTGTGACATGCCTGCTCTGTCTCTGTGAACCTAATTGCTCTGTCTTTGAACATACCTGCTCTGTTTCTTTGAACATACCTGCTAGGTCTCTGAACATACCTGCCCTGTATCTATGAACATACCTGCTAGGTCTCTTTGAACATACCTGCTAGGTCTCTGTGAACATGCCTGCTCTGTCTCTGTGACCCTACCTGCTCTGTCTCTGTGAACCTACCTGCTCTGTCTCTGACATATCTGCTCTGTCTGTGAAAGTACCTGATCTGTCTCTGTGAACCTATTGCTCGGTCTTTGTGAACATACCTGCTCTGTCTCTGTGAACATACCTGCTCTGTCTCTGTGAACCTACCCGCTCTGTCTGTGTAAACCTACCCGCTCTGTCTGTGTAAACCTACCCGCTCTGTCTGTGTGAACCTACCCGCTCTGTCTGTGTGAACCTACCCGCTCTGTCTGTGTGAACCTACCTGCTATGTCTATGTCTCTGTGAACCTACCTGCTATGTCTGTCTCTGTGAACCTACCTGCTCTGTCTGTCTCTGTGAACCTACCTGCTCTGTCTGTGAACCTACCTGCTCTGTCTCTGTGAACATATCTATTATGTCTCTGAATATCTGCTCTGTCTCTATGAACCTACCTGATCTGTCTTTGTAAACATTCCTGCACTGTCTCAGTGGAAATATCTGCTCTGTATCTGTGAACATATCTGCTCTGTATCTGTGAACATATCTGCTCTGTCTCTGTGAACATATCTGCTCTGTCTCTGTGAACATATCTGCTCTGTCTCTGAACATACCTGACCTGTCTCTGTGAACATACCTGACCTGTCTCTGTGAACATACCTGACCTGTCTCTGTGAACATACCTGCTCTGTCTCTGTGATCATATCTGCTCTGTCTCTGTCGCTGTCTCTGTGAAAATACCTGCTCTGTCTGAGAACCTCCCTGCTCTGTGAACATACCTGCTCTTTCTCTGTGAAAATATTGGCTCTGTCTTTGTGAAAATACCTGCTCTAGCAGTGTCTCTGTGAATGTACCTGCACTGGCACTGTCTCTGTGATCGTACCTGCTCCATCTTTGTGAACATACCTGCTCTGGCACTGTCTCTGTGAACATACCTGCTCTGGCACTGTCTCTGTGAACATACCTGCTCTGTGAACATGCCTGCTCTGTCTCTGAACGTACCTACTCTTTCTCTGTGAACTTACCTGCTCTGGCACTGTCTCTGTGACCATACCTGCTATGTCTCTGTGACCATACCTGCTATGTCTCTGTGACAATACCTGCTCTTTCTCTGTGAACATATCCACTGTCTCTGTCACGGTCTCTTTGAAAATACCTGCTCTGTCTCTATGAACCTACTTGCTCTGTCTCTATGAACCTACCTGCTCTGTGACATGCCTGCTCTGTCTCTGTGAACATACCTGCTCTGTCTCTGAACATATCTACTTTGTCTCTGTCACCGTCTCTATGAACCTACCTGCTCTGTTTGTCACTTTATTAGTGAACAGACCCTGCGCTGTCTGTCTCTGTGAACAGACCCTGCGCTGTCTGTCTCTGTGAACAGACCCTGCGCTGTCTGTCTCTGTGAACAGACCCTGCGCTGTCTGTCTCTGTGAACAGACCCTGCGCTGTCTGTCTCTGTGAACAGACCCTGCGCTGTCTGTCTCTGTGAACAGACCCTGCGCTGTCTGTCTCTGTGAACAGACCCTGCGCTGTCTGTCTCTGTGAATGTACCAGCTCTGTCTCTGTAAACATACCTGCTCTGGCTCTGTCTCTGTAAACGTGCCTGCTCTGTCTCTGTAAACATACCTGCTCGGGCACTGTCTCTGTGAACAGAACTGCTCTGTGAACAGAACTGCTCTGGCACTGTGAACTCACCTGCTCTGGCACTGTGAACTCACCTGCTCTGGCACTGTGAACTCACCTGCTCTGGCACTGTCTCTGTGAACTCACCTGCTCTGGCACTGTCTCTGTGAACTCACCTGCTCTGGCACTGTCTCTGTGAACTCACCTGCTCTGGCACTGTCTCTGTGAACGTACTTGCTCTGGCACTGTCTCTGTGAACATACCTGCTCTGTCTTTGTGAACATACCTGCTCTGGCACTGTCTCTGTGAACAGAACTGCTCTGTCTCTGTGAACATGCCTGCTCTGGCACTGTCTCTGTGAATGTACCTGCTCTTGCAGTTTCTGCAGCTGATGTTTATCTGCTCTAACAGTAGCTACTCCTCCATTTACAGGCTAAACCCAGTGTTGTAGCATAACAAAGGTAGTTGTTGTTTGAGCCCATAACTAGAAACAGACATGTATTCTTTCTGTGGTTAGCAAATAGAGAGGAGTGGCTTCTGACAGATATGTGGCTGTGCTGCTGTCTTGTGTTTGCTGTGTTTATAATCAGTACAGATGTCCTGATGTTTTAGTGAATGCTATTACCTTAAGGCAGTACTATAAGAGCCTGGGATCCTAAAGGGGAGCTCACTGCTCAGCCCTCATCAGACAAAGCCTACTGGCCACAATGACTGGACAGGAGCTGACCTCTCCAGAACCCCACGCCACCATGGCTGCCTCCACACACTGAACAGCCCCACCCTCCAGTGAACCCCACCTCCCCCCCTACCCTTCACAGCCCCTCCCTGGGCCGATGGACCTCTGGACTGGGAGCATTCTCGGGAGCAGAAGAGAGAGCATGGGTACAGAACGGACAGACAGCAACGCTCATCATCCCTAACACCCAGCTAGTCCAGACCTCATTTATCCTCTCCTTCTCATTCCCTCCATCTCACCCAGTCTCCTCTCCATCTCCATGGCTTTGCTTTGGCCTCTCTGCTCTGCTCTCTTCTCCCCCTATCCCTGGCTCTGCTTCAGTCTCTCTGCTCTTCCCTAAATAATGCAAGGTGTGGGTCAAAAGCAGCAACTGCCCCGGGGCCGCAGGGAGACAGTCTGTAGTAGATTGGGAGGTACAGAGGGGTTTTCATCAGAGTCAATCACTAACAGCAGAGAGAAGATTCACAGAATATGTAGTTCTCCTTATCGCCCTCCAGCAGTGATCCTGTACAGATGGAGGATCGTCTTTTGAGACAGTTTGCTACAGCAGGAAAATAATCCTGCAGCAATAGGATTATAATAAATGGACATTTTTGTAGGGGTTGATGTATTTTAAATTAGGGCAAAGCTTGTGTGTGTGTGTGTGTGTGTGTGTACGCTCAATGGAGAGAACATTTTTCAGTGAGCTCTGTTTAGATATGCATCACACTGTAAAGCCCGTAGGCCCCTCCTACTCTCTTAACCTCAATTACAGCAGAGCAATGACACAATGACATACTCCTGCCTTAATCCACAGATTAACAAACATCAACACATCACACAGGAAAAGAGGACAAACTTAATCTGACAGCTTGCACACCCTCAATGAGTTTATAGAATGGCTTACTTCATGGCACGCAATGGCCCCTGTTCTGTATTTACAACTAGCTACTCCACTACTCAGTCTACAATATGAGGGAGCTGAATATGGCATGGAATCAGAGGCAGGCAGAAGGACGAATCAACACAAAGGTAAAACTGTAGAGGAGAGGAGGGGGATAACTAACTGATTATCTAACTGATCCAATACAACGATAGAACAGAGATAACATCACACTCTGATTAACTAACTGATCCAATACAACGATAGAACAGAGATAACATCACACTCTGATTAACTAACTGATCCAATACAACGATAGAACAGAGATACCGTCACATTCAGTCCACCTGCTTCCCAACAGGTCGTGACAGCTGCCTCCCTGGGTTCTCACCAACAACACCCACGTTTCTCCTACAGATACTGGAGAAATACTAAAAAGCAAATTTGCCATAATCTGTAGGACTGGGGTCAGAAAGGACAGTTCAGAGCTTTTGCTCTTTTCTATAACCTGTGGGGGACACAGTATACTGTACGGTCTATATTTGGCATGTAGGTTTCTCTATGGTTGGCACAAACTGGGAATAAAACACTACACTAAAAGTGTAGTGTTTTTTCTGACATTACTGCAGTATTTACAACAGTAATTATTTTGTGGATACTGTTGTGGTATTTACTATAGTGTTCTACTGTATACTACAATAATTTGATAGTAAATACTGTAGTATTCTATAGTAAACTGTAGTATTTTTTTCATGCGGGAATGTACTGTAGTCGTGTACCGGTAAGACACCACTTCCGGCCTAAACAGTACACGCTGTCTATACAGTACATTCCTTGGATAGGCAGACAACACCATAATGTACGTGACACTGGGAACTCATTGGATTTTTCTTGGGCATGTTTGTTACAAAGCTGATGAGTCCCACTGGGATGCTATTGGAGGATATTTAACCAATAAGGCCCGAGGGGGTGTGGTATATTGCCAATATACCACAGCTAAGGGCTATTCTAAGGCACGACGCATAGCGGAGTGCCTGGACACAGCCCGAGCCCTTGTATGTTGGCCATATACCACAAACCCCTGAGGCGCCTTATTGCTATTATAAACTGGTTACCAACGTAATTAGAGCAGTAAAAATAAATGTTTTGGTCATACCGTGGTATACCACAGCTGTCAGCCAATCAGCATTCAGGCCTCAAACCACCCAGTTTATAATGTTTTGTAATTGTTAAGGCATCTCGAACATTCTGCTCCTACCTTCCTAATTAGAAAACATGCATCGGTACGGCTGAATTTATCTATTTCCAGTTAGAAACATTTTGCAGGGAAGGGAATGTACCATGCAATGCTTAGTAACATCCTTGAGTAGATTGAGAATTTTCGCTAACGAGTCAAGTGGCTTCTAATCACTTCTCCGGTTATATCTACTCACAGAGATGAGGGAGTGAAGAGGATAGGCTAGATTTGAAGGGATGAGACTGTATTGATATATTCTTAAACGTTCTCTCCATGTCCAGTGGATAATGTGGTGTGTTAGCTAGAGTGAGTCTCTCTCTGTATGTCTCCCTTCCTATTCTCCAGTAAGTCAGTCTTCTGTTCTGTGGACCACTGCATGGAGAGAGGTCAATTTTTATTACCTCCCGTAGCTCCCGGGATGAGACCCAAATCACCAATGAATATCTTCCACACACAGCGAGCACTTTGCGGATAAAACATGTTTCCTTTCACCAGGGAGTTTAAAAGAGTGGCCCCTGTGCAAATTAGACTGACCTCAGTCCCCAACCCTCCTTGGCCCCCACAGCCTTACCCTGCCTCTGGGGCCTTTCTCTCCTATTTCTCCTCTCTTTCTTCTCTCTTGTCCCTCAGCTGCTTTCATTGGGAGGTTGTCCTTTTTTCTGCTCATGTCATGTTCCTGAAAGAGAAAGTCACCATCAATCAGACCACCCTGCTACTGAAAACACCAACCACATCACCATGGCAACCTATAGCGATGAGAGGAAGGAATACATTAGAATAGTTTCATTAATGGGCAGGAGGGGAGGAGATGGATGGATGGGAGAGGAGGAGGACGAGAAGAGAGAGGGGGAGTGTTTTAGGGGTTTAGAGTCTGAACTCTTAATTCTAATCTGTGGAGTGTGGTGTAGTGTACAGATGAGAAAAGTAGATATACTGACACACCTTATCTCTGGGGGATTTTAATGTTCTTTTAATCAAAAGAATGTTTCTTCCCTTAATTGTTTATTTTGTTTATTTCTCATGTTTTCGACACATTGAATAAATGCAGAGGCGGGAGATGAGCAGCCAGTCATGATGATGTAGTCTAGTAGCCTAGAGACACTCAACCATAAGCTTCCATGTTGTTTTCATTAATAAACACTGATTGGTTCCATAAATTACCATAAAGAGCCGCTGAACACGCCAATTGGCAAGTGTGTTTTTCTGGATGGCGCCGACAGAGATGGTTGCCTCACTTCGCGTTCTTAGGAACTATGCAGTATTTTGTTTTTTTATGTATTATTTCTAACACTGTTACCCCAGGAAATCTTAAGTCTTATTACATACAGCAGGGAAGAACTATTGGATATAAGAGCAACGTCAACTTACCAACATTACGACCAGGAATGCGACTTTCCCGAAGCGGATCCTCTGTTTGGACCGCCACCCAGGACAATGGATCGGATCCCAGTAGGCAACCCAAAACAACGGCGCCGCAGAAGGAGCGGTTTTCTGGCCAAGCTCCGTAGAAGTACACATCGCCCACCGCTCCCAAGTATACTACTCGCCAATGTCCAGTCTCTTGACAACAAGGTAGACAAAATTCGAGCAAGGGTTGGCTTCCAGAGAGACATCAGAGATTGTAACATTTCACAGAAACATGGCTCACTCTGGATACATTATCAGAGTCGGTACAGCCACCCGGTTTCTTCACGCATTGCGCAGACAGAAACAAACATCTCTCTGGTAAGAAGAATGGCGGGGGTGTATGTCTTATGATTAATGAGTTGTGGTGTGATCATAACATACAGGAACTCAAGTCCTTTTGTTCACCTGACCTTACAATCAAATTCCATACAATCAAATGCCGACCGCATTATCAACCAAGAAATTTGTCTTCAATTATAATCACATCCGTGTATATCCCCCCCCCCAAGCAGACACCTCGACGGCCCTGAAAGAACTTCATTCAACTCTATGTAAACTGGAAAACACATATCCTGAGGCTGCATTTATTGTTTATTAAACAAGGCTAATCTGAAAACAAGGCTCCACTAAATTGTATCAGCATATCGAATGCGCGACCCGGGCTGGCAAAATTCTGGATCATTGCTATTCTAACTTCCACGACGCATACAAAGCCCTCCCTCGCCCTCCTTTCGGCAAATCTGACCACGACTCCATTTTGCTGCTCCCAGCCTATAGACAGAAACTAAAACATGAAACGCCCGTTCTCAGGTCTGTTCAATGCTGGTCCGACCAATCTGATTCCACGCTTCAAGATTACTTCGATCACGTGGACTTGGATATGTTCCGGATAGCATCAGACAACAACATTGATGTATACGCTGATTTGGTGATAGCAAGTGCATCAGTGATGTTGTACCCATGGTGACTATGAAAACCTTCCTCAACCAGGAACCGCGGATTGATGGCAGCATTCGCGCAAAACTGAAAGCGTGAACCATTGCTTTTAATCATGGCAGGGCGACCGGAAACATGACCGAATACAAACAGTGTAGCTATTCCCTCCGCAAGGCAATCAAACAAGGTAAGCGTCAGTATATAGACAAAGTGGTCGCAATTTGGCTCAGACACGAGACGTATGTGGCAGGGTCTACAGTAAATCACGGATTACAAAAAGAAAACCAGCCTCGTCGCGGACACCGATGTCTTGCTCCCAGACCAGCTAAACAACTTCTTTGCTTGCTTTGAAGACAATACAGTGCTACTGACACGGCCCGCTAGCAAAACTTGTGGGCTCTCCTTCACCGCAGCCAAAGTGAGTAAATTATTTAAACGTGTTAACCCTCGCAAGGCTGCCGGCCCAGATGGCATCCCTAGTCGTCTCCTCAGAGCATGTGCAGACCAGCTGGCTGGTGTGTTTACAGACATATTCAATCAATCCTTATCCCAGTCTGCTGTTCCCACATGCTTCAAGAGGGCCACCATTGTTCCTGTTCCCAAGAAAGCTAAGGTAACTGAGCTAAATGACTATCGCCCCGTAGCACTCACTTCCGTCATCATGAAGTGCTTTGAGAGACTAGTCAAGGATCACATCACCTCCACCCTACCTGACACCCTAGACCCACTCCAATTTGCTTACCGCCCCAATAGGTCCACAGACGATGCAATCGCAATCACACTGCACACTGCCCTAACCCATCTGGACAAGAGGAATACCTTTGTAAGAATGCTGTTCATTGATTACAGCTCAGCATTTAAGACCATAGTACCCTCCAAACTCGTCATTAAGCTTGAGACCCTGGGTCTCGACCCCACCCTGTGCAACTGAGAGCATCCTGTCGGGCTGTATCACCACCTGGTACGGCAACTGCTCCACCCACAACCGTAAGGCTCTCCAGAGGGTAGTGAGGTCTGCACAACGCATCACTGGGGGCAAACTACCTGCCCTCCAGGACACCTACACCACCCAATGTCACAGGAAGGCCAAAAAGATCATCAAGGACAACAACCACCCAAGCCACTGCCTGTTCACCCTGCTATCATCCAGAAGGCGAGGTCAGTACAGGTGCATTAAAGCTGGTACCGAGAGACTGAAAAAAGCTTCTATCTCAAGGCCATCAGACTGTTAAAACTTCTTTGGGATCAGTGGGGCGCTATTGACCCACCTACGACAACATCCGGAAAAAGTCAGAGCGCCAATTTTAAATTGCAAAAGTGGTAATATAAAACATTCATGAAAATACAAGTGTTGCACACTCTTCAAAAGCTTAGAATCTTGGCAATCTCACAGCGTTGTCATATTTCAAAAAGGCTTTACAGCGAAAGATAACATTTGATTGTCTGAGGACAGTGCCCCGTGTACTTCCGCCATTAGCATAAAAATATAACCAGCGCGGGTGTCACAAAACTCATAAAAAGAGCTCAAATAAATCGCTTACCTTTCAGGGATCTTCTGCTGATGACAATCCAAAGTGTCCAAGCAAGACAATCAATGTTCCTTTTGTTTGAAAAAGTCCCTCTTTATATCCATAAAGCTCCGTTTGGTTGGCGCGTTCTGTTCAGAAAATCCACCGTCCACTCGTCCATTATACAAGACATACAAAGTGTTAAAAATATACCTTTTAAACTTTGTCCAAACAAATCAAACAACGTTTCTAATCGATCCTTAGGTACACTATTATGTATATTAACTATAATATTTCACACAGACAATATCCTAGGCGATAGAAAAGTAAAAAAACCGAGGCGCACGCTCCCGGTCCCGCGCGCCGGTCCCGCGCTTCCTCACTCTCCTTGGATAAACTTCTTCAACTCCCTTATTTTTAAAGATAAACGCTTGAAACCTTGTCTAAAGACTGTTAGGGAGTGGCATCAGTAGGGTGATTTTATTTGGCCCTCCCATGTTTTCAGAGTAAAACATTATAATATACTGTATATTTTTTTTTTTCATTGTTGGACATAAAAGATTGTAAAACCACCAGCAAATCAGTTCTAAGTGATTTAATTTTTGGAAATCTGTACCAAAGTATTACCACACATAGTAGAGATCCTATCCAAATGTAAGCAAGGTTGAAAATTATCATGTTTTAGTCAAATATTATATCTGTTTAGGCTTGCGGGGAAAGATCCCTGATCTTTACAGTGGTGAGAATTAATGGTTTCTAGATCATTATTCTAACAGGTACTGCTGATTATTTTTATTTAAACCTTTATTTAACTTCTTTGGGAGCAGCGCAAAGTCCTGGAAAAAGTGGTTTTGACACAAAGTCCTGGAAAAAGTGGTTTTGACACATTGCCTCATTTGGAACCCCTCCCTTATGAAAATGCCCATATAAGGGCATGTGAATGCAGTACCTATTGCTTCCTCTGGATGTCAACAGTCTCGAGAAAGTGTTCTGATTCTTTTTAGATGCTTTTAGAGCAGAGAAGAAGACGAATAAGAACGTGTCCACACAGATGTCAATAGAAGTAAATGCGCGCTCCCAGCTGGCGCGTTCTTTGGTTTTTTCCTTTCTTATCGCCCAGTTTATATTCCGGTAGAAATATTATACATAAGTGTTCCTAAGGATACATTTAAAATTGTTTGATTGTTCTTGGACAAGTTTATAGGTATAAGTTGAACGAGTTCTCTTCACGTTTCAATGGAGGAGTCGACGTTATATTTTCTAATTAAAACGCCCCACCACTCTGTAAGAAGTTAATAGGAAAGTCAGTTAAGAACAAATTTTTATTTACAATGACGGGCTAGGAACAGTGGATTAACTGCCTTGTTCAGGGGCAGAACGACATATTTTCACCTTGTCAGCTCTGAGATTTTACCTTGCAACCTTCCGGTTACAAGTCCAACGCTCTAACCACCAGGCTACCCTGCCAACTAAAGATACTTTTTCCACAAGTCATAGGCACAATGCCAAACAAAACTGAATCGATTAAATAGATTCTCATTTTAGATTTCAAAGAACCTGTATCTACTGTCTACTACTCAGAGTACCCACTTAAAGCTTGCAGAAATTCCTGCCTAATGAGAAATGGACTTCAATAAAAAAAAAATGGTACATCTTCTGACGATTCATATTCTATAGGTAAAGAGAGTAGTCTTTTATTTACATTTGATCACAGTGAGCCACATTTCAGCAATTACAACTTCCAGCCTTCAATACCCATTCAAACCAGAGACAGGCCAAAGTGTGCTCTCACATCTCATCTTTATGGCATATGAGAACAAGATGTTGTAATGCGCGCAAGTACGCATACACACACAACACAGATAGCAATGCGAAACAACATATTGAAGTTAATTGAACAAAAACCAAACACTTTTTGTGCCAACAAAGTGCTCCTCCGAGTCCTTTAAAAGTGGAAAGGAAATGAAACGGAAGGCTCAATAATACCACCTGCCATAGCAGCAGGCAGACAGGCCACCTGGCACTGCCAACCTAACAGGAGGGAGGGATCAAACAGAGAGATGTGGCAGCAGAAACCCAAGCAAACTCTGTTTCTCCAACACTGCCTACTTACTGCTTCCGCACCCTGGCCTTGCATATTGTAATTATAGGACACACACACGCACCTATGCACATCTACACACACATAAGACTTAAGGCCTACATTATCGTGTACCAGATGAGAATCTGTGGGTTTATTCTCTCTCTCGCTCTCGCGCTCTCTCTCATTTTATAGGAGACCAATTTCCAGACCTGCAGCATCCAAAATGATACACTAACCGTACAGTTTATTAGGTACACTCATCTGTTACCGTGTCAACCCCCCCCTTCCCCCCTTGTCTCCAGAACAACCTGAATTATTCGAGGCGTGGATTATACAAGTCGGTAACGTTCCACAGGGATGTTGGTCCATGCTGACGTAATGGCATCACTCAGTTGCTGCAGACTGGACAGCGGTACACCACCGCCCCCGGCCTGTACTGTTGACGCCAGGCAGGATGGGTCCATGGACTGACACAACAGGAACTGGGATTTGTCAGACCAGGAAATGTTTTCACACTACTCAATTGTCCAGTGTTGGTGATTGCGTGTCCACTGGAGCCACTTCTTGTTTTTAGCTGATAGGAGTGGAACCCTGTGTGGTCGTCTGTTGTAATAGCCCACCTGTTCCAAGGATCGATGAGTTTCAAGATGCAGTGCCTGGCACCGACGATCATACCACGCTCAACGTCGCTTAGGTCACTCGTTTTGCCCATTCTAATGTTAAATCAAACAGTAACTGAATACTTCAATGCCTGTTTGTCTGCGTTATATAGCAAGCCACAGACACATGACTCAGTATCTGCAGGAGCGATCTATTTTCGTGAACTGGGTGGTGTACCTAATAAACTAATATGCCGATTAATATAAATGCGTGTGAACAGTTGTTTAAGGTCAGTGAGCTCCAATTGTCCCTGCTGTATTTAACAGCTCCCAGCTATACACAGTTCACAGTGAGATTCCATTAGACACAATGTTTTCCAAAAACAGCCAAAAGGTCATAATTTCCATGAGTCATGAGGGTGTTGTACATCATGTCATCTCGTCTCTAATGCATCTCTTCTTTATTCCACTGGCCAATTTACTTTATAAATAATTAAAATAGCGTTTATGAACAGCAGTCGTTTTTTTTACATCCAGCAATTGGCAGGACGCCTCAGGGCACAGCATACTATTTATTCATGAGGACCCAAACCTTTCGGAGGATAATCCTTGATAGAGGGACAAGTTGGCTAGAGGGCGTCACACAGAATGTCTCAGAGCTGGCAGAACCGCTGGGCTGTGCCAAACTTTTAATAGCTGTCAATCAATCTGGTAATAGCCCACACTCTCTCTCTCTCTCTCGACTCAACAATATAACTTTTATTTTCTAAACAGGAGTGGCGTCTTCCTTCATTTGGTGTGTCACAAATGGATGTCACTTTTCTCGTTATTTTTAACAAACTAAATGCACATAGTTTGGTCTGGTTGGTATCTCACTCCTCTCAGACATCTAACAGAACCTGACCCAGTCTGTGTCCATCTGGGCTGAGTTACTCTTGGGCCCTCTCATCCGGCCTGCCATGCGAACCGAGCTAAAGACAGACAGTCTTTACTGGGTATATTCCACATTGGTTCATCATCGTATGGTCTTGATTCTCTCTCTCTTAGACATATACAGTCGTGGCCAGAAGTTTTGAGAATGACACAAATATTAATTTCCACAAAGTTTTCTGCTTCCGTGTCTTTAGATATTTTTGTCAGATGTTACTATGGAATACTGAAGTATAATTACCAGCATTTCATAAGTGTCAAAGGCTTTTATTGACAATTACACAATTATTGACAGTTGTTGCAAAGAGTCAATATTTGCAGTGTTGACCCTTCTTTTTCAAGACCTCTGCAATCCGCCCTGGCAGGCTGTCAATTAACTTCTGGGCAACATCCTGACTGATGGCAGCCCATTCTTGCATAATCAATGCTTGGAGTTTGTCAGAATTTGTGGGGTTTTGTTTGTCCACCCGCCTCTTGGGGATTGACCACAAGTTCTCAATGGGATTAAGGTCTGGGGAGTTTCCTGGCCATGGACCCAAAATATCTATGTTTTGTTCCCCGAGCCAATTAGTTATCACTTTTGCCTTATGGCAAGGTGCTCCATCATGCTGGAAAAGGCATTGTTCGTCACCAAACTGTTCCTGGATGGTTGGGAGAAGTTGCTCTCGGAGGATGTGTTGGTATTATTCATAGCTGTGTTCTTAGGCAAAATTGTGAGTGAGCCCACTCCCTTGGCTGAGAAGCAACCCTACACATGAATGGTCTCAGGATTCTTTACTGTTGGCATGACACAGGACTGATGGTAGCGCTCACCTTGTCTTCTCCAGACAAGCTTTTTTCCGGATGCCCCAAACAATCGGAAAGGGGATTCATCAGAGAAAATGACTTTACCCCAGTCCTCAGCAGTCCAATCCCTGTACCTTTTGCAGAATATCAGTCTGTTCCTGATGTTTTTCCTGGAGAAAAGGAACTTCTTTGCTGCCCTTCTTGACATCAGGCCATCCTCCAAAAGTCTTCACCTCACCGTGCATGCAGATGCACTCACACCTGCCTGCTGCCATTCCTGAGCAAGCTCTGTACTGGTGGTGCCCCGATCCCGCAGCTGAATCAACTTTAGGAGACTGTCCTGGCGCTTGCTGGACATTCTTGGGCGCCCTGAAGCCTTCACAACAATTGAACCGCTCTCCTTGAAGATCCGATAAATGGTTGATTTAGGTGCAATCTTACTGGCAGCAATATCCTTGCCTTTTTTGTGCAAAGCAATGATGACGGCATTGATGACGGATTTCCTTGCAGGTAACCACGGTTGACAGAGGAAGAACAATGATTCCAAGCACCACCCTCCTTCTGAAGCTTCCAGTCTGTTATTCGAACTCAATCAGCATGACAGAGTCATCTCAGTTCATTTGCATGGCAAAGAGGGACTTTGCAATTAATTGCAATTCATCTGATCACTCTTCATAACATTCTGGAGTATATGCAAATTGCCATCATACAAACTGAGGCAGCAGACTTTGAAAATTAATATTTGTGTCAATCTCAAAACTTTTGGCCACGACTAGATACTAGAATTACATTGCACTTAGGGGCGGCAGGTAGCCTAGTGGTTAGAGCCTTGGGCCAGTAACCGAAAGGTTGCTAGATCGATGGAGTGGCCATTGGCAGGGAGAAGACAGCCCTGTTGTTAATATCCTCTCACTCACTCTCTAACAAACACACATTATGGGTTAGTGAGCATTGATCTGTTCTGAGAGGCAGGCTGTTGATCATATTATCCCCTGTAGGTTGCCATTTCAAGCTGAGCTGCTGCCCTGTCAGAAATAGGATTTCTCTGCTCCTGTAGTTACCGGAGAGACTTAGGCTCAGAGATGGGGAGAGATTCTGGGCAGGCAGGAGGAAAAGAAAAACTAAGAGAGAGCGAGAGAGTAGAGAGAGACAGAGAGCATGGGCTCCTGAGTTCTTCTGCAAAAATATAAAATTAGAGATGGATAAATGTAGATAAAGCTTTAAACTGGATACTAACTTCAACATCAAAACCTTCAATCCAAATTACAATGCCATTCCTAAAACTTTGAATTTGGACAAAAATTACCTGAATGGACTATTTCTACCAAAGTCGATCAAGAAAAAAAACTAATAACAAACCAAAACCTGCAGAAGAAACACAGCGGAATATTCAGTCTGAACCTACTTCTGAAGCCAAAAAGTAAAAGACAATAATCTCTAGGTCGTTTTGTTATATAAAGCTTCATAAATCAGAATACCAAGCTGCTGGGGAAGAAACTGACCCCACCCAAATGTAGATGCCTTTGAAGTCGCCATGGTTCATCCCTGTCCAAAGGTTTTTACAATACAGTACCCCATGGATATTAAAAATAACACTGCAAGGAATAAGTACAAAAAAAACTCCTCAAGGACAATCCAGAGACACTATTTGCTGACTGCTACAAAGAGGGGAATGTAGCCACTTAAATTTCCACACAGACCATCCCCTGGCATGGCACAGTGCCATAAGAGCACACTACCCCTATGTCAAGAGAGAGGGTATTGGCTCAGGGTGGAAACTTAGAATACTAGACATTGAGTAAATTGAAACAACCTCTGTCAACATGTACAAGTCTGGGACAGTAATGGTGCATCCTCAAGCAGTTCCAGCAGTACTTTTTATTGGATCAAAGAGAGCATAGCAGGAAAAGATCTCTCTCTGTGAAAACTCCCCATCCTGAGTCAGTCTGATCACACCTCTTCAAACTGTCCCCAGCACTGAACCCACACAGGACCCACAACTGCACCGCTCCTCCATCATTGAGAGGGATACATTCACAGAGCTGGAGAGAGACGTGGTGGAGCTCAGAGAGCTAGTCCACACAATCCAGACAGAACAAACCCACAGAACATACCAGCACAACAACACCCCCCAACAAAACCCGGAGGGCAGAAGGTTGAGATGCACGACTGTCTGAGAGAGCTGGCTGCTCTATGTACTGAGGTGAGAGAACTTAGAGGCACACATGGCACTGAATGAAGAGGTGAGAAAGCTGAGGTGTGACATAGAGCAGGACATGCCCCCAGACAAGCCAGCAGAACAGCCTACCTCAGACCCAGACCATCACACCACAATGGGACAGACAACACAAGACCCACCAACCCAACAGACCCCACCCCCTCCTAACAGCCCCCGTCAGCTCCCCTGATAGCTCTTTTGACAATCCCCACACATCCACGGAGGACACACAAAAGCCAGAGACTGTGCTCCTCATTGACTCAAATGGCAAATACATTCAAGACAAACGTTTTCCCAAACACAAAGTGGCTAAGCTCTGGTGCCCAAACACTAGGCATGCACTGGAGCTGTTGTCAGAGGACAGACTAGGGTCCCCCAGCCACATCATAATTCACATGGGCATAAATTACCTGAGGGCCCAGCAGGAAAGGGTTGCCACAGCACTCAAGGGAGTGATTGAAAAAGCTTCTTCCACTTTCCCCAAAGCACAAGTGGTTATCTCCACCCTGCTACCATGAAAAAACGTTCACCCTGCCACCGTACAGAGGGTGAATGCAAGCATTTCCCAGGACTGTGCCTCAAAACCTAATGTCTACCTGACCCACCACTCCACCCTGGACTTGAACAGCCTTCATGACCAGGTCCACCTCTACAAGGCAGCAATCCCAACTTTTGCAGGGACCCTAAAGGACGTCACCCTCAACCGCAGCTCCAGCAACTCACACAGGAGCAACAGACACCACGCCCAGACCAGCAAGACACCCTCCCAGACCTGCAAGACCCCCTCCAGAAGGACCTGCACCGAGAGAACCCACGCCAAGGGGACCTACACCCAGACCACAGCATAACCAGCCACACCACAACCAGCTGAGACCACCCAAAGCAAACCCTGGCCACACTTTATATAGGCGCCCCCATGTCAGACCCATGCCCCTTCTGCCTACCCCATGCTCCCCGCCCCTGCGGCTAGGACCTCAACATGACAGCAGGACATATGCTCAGGCTGTGAGCAGAGCAACAGACCCAACCCCCACTATTACACGTCTGCTTCTGTATTACACTTCTGCTTCTGTCCACAACCAAGGTGAGCCTACAGCAGCACCTCTTAGCCCCATCCTGTGACGTAAGAGGTACAGTTGAAGTCAGACGTTTACATACACCTTAGCCAAATACATTTAAACAGTTTTTCACAATTGCTGACTTTTAATCCTTGAAAAAAAATGCTTTCTTAGGTCAGTTAGATCACCAATTTATTTTAAGAATGTGAAATGTCAGAATAATAGTAGAGAGAATGATTTACTTCAGCTTGTATTTATTTCATCAAATTCCCAGTGGGTCAGAAGTTTACATACACTCAATTAGTATCTGGTAGCATTGCCTTTATATTGTTTAACTTACCACAATAAGTTGGGTGAATTTTGGCCCATTAATCCTGAGAACTGGTGTAACTGGGTCAGGTTTTTAGGCCTCCTTGCTCGCCCACCCTTTTCAATTCCGCCCACAAATTTTCTATAGGATTGAGGTCAGGGCTTTGTGATAGCCACTCCAATACCTTGACTTTGTTGTCCATAAGCCATTTTGCCACAACTTTGGAAGTATGCTTGGGGTCATTGTCCATTTGGAAGACCCATTTGCCACCAAGCTTTAACTTCCTCACTGATGTCTTGAGATGTTGCTTCAATATATCCACATAATTTTCCATTCTCATGTTGCCATCTATTTTGTTAAGTGCACCAGTCCCTCCTGCAGCAAAACACCCCCACAACATGATGCTGAAACTCCCGTGCTTCACGGTTGGGATGGTGTTCTTTGGCTTGCAAGCCTCCCCTTTTTCCTCCAAACATAACAATTGTCATTATAGCCAAACAGTTCTATTTTTGTTTAATCCGACCAGAGGACGTTTCTCCAAAAAGTACGATCTTTGTCCCTGTGTGCAGTTGCAAACACTATTCTGGATTTTTTATGGCGGTTTTGGAACTTCCTTGCTGAGCGGCCTTTCAGGTTAAGTCGATATCGGACTAGTTTTCCTGTGGATATAGATACTCTTGTACCTGTTTCCTCCAGCATCTTCACAAGGTCCTTTGCTGTTGTTATGGGATTGATTTGCATTTTTCACAACAAAGTACGTTCATCTCTAGGAGACAGAACGCGTCTCCTCCTGAGCAGTATGAAGGTTGTGGTCCCATGGTGTTTATACTTGCGTACTATTGTTTGTACAGATGAACGTGGCACCTTTAGGTGTTTGGACATTGCTCCCAAGGATGAACCAGACTTGTGGAGGTCTACAATTGTTTTTCTGAGGTATTGGCTGATTTCTTTTGATTTTCCCATGATGTCAAGCAAAGAGGCAGTGAGTTTGAAGGTAGGCCTTGAAATACATCTGCAGGTACACCTCCATTAGGCTAACTGACATCATTTGAGTCAAGCTTCTAAAGGCATGACATCATTTTCTGGAATTTTTAAAGCTGTTTAAAGGCACAGTCAACTTAGTGTATGTTAACTTCTGACCCACTGGAATTGTGATACAGTGAATTATAAGTGAAATAATCTGTCTGTAAACAATTGCTGGAAAAAACACTTGTGTCATGCACAAAGTAGATGTCCTAACCGACTTGCCGAAACTATAGTTTGTTAACAAGAAATTTGTGGAGTGGTTGAAAAACGAGTTTTAATGACTCCACCCTAAGTGTATGTAAACTTCCAACTTCAAATGTATGTATCAGATGCTCAACATGATGTGATGGTCCGGGCCTAAACCACAAAAAGAACACTGACACAATGGAACACAAAGCTTTTACTATCTCATACAAGGTCTGAGGTCACCTGCCTGTGGCTTAAATAGGAGTAACCCAGACTTCATCAAAGAAATTGTCTGTAATTCCATTGTCATCCTACAAGAAACATGGGATAAAGGAGACGGACCCGCTGGCTGCCCTCTAGGTTACAGAGATCTGGTAGTCCCATCCACCAAACTACCAGGTGTGAAACAGGGAAGGGACTCAGGGAGTACTCTAATTTGATATAGAGCAGACGTAACCCACTCTATTAAATTAGTCAAAATAGGAAGATTTTACATCTGGCTAGAAATAAATAGGGAAATGATCTCAACAGAGAAAAATGTCATGTGTGCTACCTATATGCCCCCAGTAGAATCCCCATACTTTAATGAAAACAATTACAGCTTCTCTATCCTAGAGGGGGAGATCAAAAATGTCCAGGCCCAGGGACATGTACTAGTCTGTGGTGACCTAAATGCCAGAAGTGGACAAGAACCTGACACCCTCAGCACACAGGGGGACAAACACCAATCTGGAGGTGACAGCATTCTCTCCCCCATTTCTCTCCACGGGGCCGTGGGGTAAGACAGGGATGCAGCTTAAGTCCCACCCTCTTCAAGACATATATCAACGAATTGGTGAGGGGACTAGAACAGTCTGCAGCACCAGGGCCTCACCCTACTAGAATGTGAAGTCAAAAGTCTGTTGCTGATGATCTGGTGCTTCTGTCCCCAGTCAAGGAGGGCCTACAGCAGCACCTAGATCTTCTGCACAGATTCAGTCATACTTGGGCCCTGACTGTAAATCTCAGTAAGACAAAAATAATGGTGTTCCAAAATACAAATTCCCCCTAGACACCGTTGCCCTAGAGCACACAAAACAATTATACATACCTCGGCCTAAACATGAGCGCCACAGGTAGCTTCCACAAAGCTGTGAACGAGCTGAGAGACAAGGCAAGAAGGGCTTACTATGCCGTCAAAAGGAATATAAAATTCAACATACCAATTTGGATCTGGCTAAAAATACTTGAATCAGTTACAGAATCCATTGCCCTTCATGGCTGTGAGGTCTGGGGTCCGCTCACCAGCCTACTGTATGCGTGCAGAATTCTGCAAATATACCCTATGTGTACAACGTAAAATACCAAATAATGCATGCAGAGCAAAATTAGGCCGATACCCGCAAATTATCAAAATCCAGAAAAAAATATGCTAAATTCTGCAACCACCTAAAAGGAAGTGATTCCCAAACCTTCCATAACAAAGCCATCACCTACAGAAAGATGAACCTGGAGAAGAGTCCCCTAAGCAAGCTGGTCCTGGGGCTCTGTTCACAAACAGACCCCACAGAGCCCTAAGACATCACTGTATATAGACATAATATGACATTTGATTTGTCTCTATTCCTTTAGAACTATTGTGAGTGTAATGTTTACTGTTAATTTGTATTGTTTATTTCACTTTTGTTTATTATCTATTTCACTTGCTTTGCCAATGTAAACATATGTTTCCCATGCCAATAAAGGGGGGAGGAGAGAGACAGAGAGAGAGAGAGACAGAGAGAGAGAGAGACAGAGAGAGAGACAGAGAGACAGAGAGAGAGAGAGACAGAGAGAGTTGAACATGGAAAATGGAAAGTGGAGGCTGACAGGTTGGAGTATGTTTTGCCTTTGTAATCCAATGAATTACAGAGAGAATACATCACCTTCCTGAACATATTTGCTTTTCCATCTTTATGACTAGTTATACTGTCAGTGTATCTCCTCATACCAAAATGCCCCACAGTGACAGGTCATTTTTCCTACCTGTTTCATTGTTTCCTTGAGATATCCATAACGGGAACGCTGGGGCCATAATTCTCGCTCCAGTAGGCCTTGGCCTTCATTTAATCTCAACATAGAAGATACTGTAGGAGCAGAATGAACTGGATATAAATCTGCAGTCACTTCAAGGCCTCACATCATTTATTATCCCATATCCTCTATAAACAGACACACACACGGGAGCGCGCGCACACACACACACACACACACACACACACGGGAGTGCGCAAACACGGGAGCGCGCGCACACACACACAAGAGCGCACACACACACACGAGGGCCCATCATACAGCCGGAAAGAACTTTTGGACATCAGAGAGGCGGTAACTCACCAGCAGAGGCTGCTCCAAGACGCCGACGGCAGAGAAGAGGTATTTGGAGTAGACTTCTAGTCGGACTCAGAAGGTGTGCACACCATCCACCGCTTCTGACTCAAGTCCTATTGTTCACCCGACCTCGAATACCTCACAATTAAATGCAGACCGTTCTACCTCCCAAGAGAATTCTCTTCGGTTTTAGTCACAGCTGTGTATATCCCCCCTCAAGCCGATACCGCGACTGCACTTAAGGAACTACGCTGAACTTTGTGCAAACTGGAAGCCACATATCCTGAGGCCGCATTTATCGTAGCTGGGGATTTTAACTTGTTAGGGAGTGGCAGCTGAGGGGTCGGTTTTGGAGAGCCTGGCGTGCCCAAAGTAAAATGCCTCCCATTCAGGCCCAGAAAATAGGATATGCACATATTTAGTACCATTGGATAGGAAACACTCTGAATTTTCCAAACGTGTTAACCATTTGTCTGTGAGTGAAACAGAACGCATATGGCAGGCGAAACCCCGAGGAATTTCTGTCCTGGAAAAAGTGATTTTGACACATTGCTCATTTGGAACCCCTCCCTCATGAAAATGACCATATAAGGGCATATGAATGCAGTACCCATCGCTTCCTTTAGATGTCAGTCTCGAGACAGTGTACATTTTCAATTTGGATGCTTTAGACCAGAGAAGAAGAGCAAACCAGGAAGTGTACTTTTTATGTCAACAGTACCCAGTGCGCGTTCCCGACAAGGCGCGCAGTGTCTTTTTTACCGTCTTTATCGATCAGTTTATATTCCGGTTGATTTATAATAGTAAATATACGTAAAAGTGTTCCTAAGGATACATTTAAAACTATGTCACATTTCAGTTGAAGGCATTCGGTTGTACAACTGACTAATAATGGTGACTTTGACTTTTTTTTTACTTTGACTTTGAAGTTCTATCTAACACATTGCCTGTAGTACTGAAGTTCTATCAACACATTGGCTGTAGTACTGAAGTTCTATCAACACATTGCCTGTAGTACTGAAGTTCTATCAACACATTGCCTGTAGTACTGAAGTTCTATCAACACATTGCCTGTAGTACTGAAGTTCTATCAACACATTGCCTGTAGTACTGAAGTTCTATCAACACATTGCCTGTAGTACTGAAGTTCTATCAACACATTGCCTGTAGTACTGGCGCTGCTAAAACACTCAACCACTGCTACTCCAACTTCCAGGATGCCTACAAGGCCCTCCCCCGCCTTCCCTTCGGAAAATCAGATCACAACTCCATTTTGCTCCTCCCTTCCTATAGGTAGAAACTCAATCAGGAAGTACCCATGCTAAGGTCTATTCAACGCTGGTCTGACTAATCGGAACCCATGCTTCAAGATTGTTTTGATCACGCGGATTGGGATATGTTCTGGGTAGCCTCTGAGAATAACATTGATGTGTACACTGACACAGTGACTGAGTTCATCAGGAAGTGTATAGCAGGAAGTGTATAGCGGATGTTGTTCCCACTGTAACTATTAAAACCTACTCAAATCAGAAACCGTGGATAGATGGAAGCGTTCACGCAAAACTGAAAGCGCAAACCACCGCAAGGTGACTGGGAATATGTTTGAATACAAACAGTGTAGTTATTCCCTCCGTGAGGTTATAAACAGGCTGGAGTGTTTACGGACATATTAAATCTCTCCCTATCCCAGTATGCTATCACGACTTGCTTCAAGATGTCCACCATTGTTCCTGTACCCAAGAAAGCAAAGGTGAATTAACTAAATGACTATCGCCCCATAGCACTCACTTCTGTCATCATGAAGTGCTTTGAGAGGCTAGTTAAGAATCATATCACCTCTACCTTACCTGACACCCTAGACCCACTTCAATTTGCTCACCGCCCCAATGGATCCACAGACGATCAAACCGCCATCGCACTGCACACTACCCTATGCCATCTGGACAAGAGGAATACCTATGTAAGAATGCTGTTCATTGACTATAGCTCAGCCTTTAACACCATAATACCCTCCAAACTCATCATTAAGCTCGGGGCCCTGGGTCTGAACCCCGCCCTGTGCACCTGGGTCCTGGACTTCCTGACGGGCCGCCCCCAGGTGGTGGAGGTCGGCCCGACAGGAACACCTCCACTTTGCTGATCCTCAACACAGGTCTCCCACAAGGGTGCGTGCTCAGCCCCCTCCTGTACTTCCTGTTCACTCATGACTGCCAAGCACACCTCCAACTCAATCATCAAGTTTGCAGATGACACAACAGTTATAGGCCTGATTACCAACAACGACGAGACAGCCTACAGGAAGGAGGTGAGAGCCCTGTTGGAGTGGTGACAGGAAAATATCCTCTCGCTCAACGTCAACAAAACGAGCTGATCGTGGACTTCAGGAAACAGCAGACGGTGCCCCCCCTCTATCACATCAACGGTACAGCAGTGAAGAAGGTAAAAGCTTCAAGTTTCTCGGCGTATACATCACTGACGATCTGAAATGGTCCTCCCACGCAGACAGTATGGTGAAGAAGGCTCTGGAGGCAGAATAAATTTGTCTTGGCCCCTAAGACCCTCACAAACTTTTACAGATGCACAATTGAGAGTATCCTGTCGTGCTGTATCACCTCCTGGTACGACAACTGCACTGCCCGCAACCGTAGGGCACTCCAGAGGGTGGTGCGGTCTGCCCAACGCATCACCGGGGGCACACTGCCTGCCCTCCAGGACATCTACAGCACAGGAAGGTCAAAAAGATAATCAAGGACATCCACCACCCGAGCCATGGCCTGTTCACCCCACTACTATCCAGAAGGCGAGGTCAGTACAGGTGCATCAAAGCTGGGACCGAGAGACTAAAAAACAGCTTCTATCGCAAGGCCACCAGACTGTTAAATAGCCATCAATCCCGGCTACCACCCAGTTCCTCAAACCTGCACCTTAGAGGCTCCTGCCCTGTATCACTTTATTAAAGTGACTGGTGTTCCATTATTAATGTTTACATACTGATTTACTCACTTCATATGTACAGTATATACTGTATTCCTCACTACTATATTTTAGTCAATGCCACTCTGACATTGCTCACCCTAATATTTATATATTTCTTAACTCCTTTCTTTTACGTTAGTTTTGTGTATATTGATGTGAATTGTTAGATATTACTGCACAGTTGGAGCTAGGAATACAAGCATTTTGCTACACCCGCAATAACCTCTGCTAAATATGTGTATGTGATCAATAAAATATGATTTGTTTTGATTGATTAGCACACATACACTAAATGTTTTGTGAACTCCCAAAGGCAACAGGCCTTAAATTACAGAATGTTTTGTGAACTCCCAAAGGCAACAGGCTATAAACTACAGAAGAGTCCATTTTGTCTGTATAAACTAAAGTAAAGGTTGTCACACATTAGCAGGTTGTGTTAAATTATGAATTATATGTTTGAGCCCGTTGATTAAATGGCATGGCTCCATCTCCGGTGCCCCTTTGGCCCAGTCCAAACCCCCACCTCGCCCCAAACCCCCTGATCTCTGGGGACGTCTGATCGTCCCCCCGATGCTGCACTTTAGAAAGGCACATTTCAAACACATATGGCATTAAAACGTGGCTACATGGCTATGCTGTGCCAAGAGCCCAGATCCCAGAGCGACTCTCTGTGACTATGGCTTTCCTCACCGTGCTCTACAGCCCTAATTAAAAGGCATGCTGTGTGAAGTTTTAATTGGCCTGGTGTCAGCCTGGCTGCCTCTCTGACTAAGTGATTTAGGGCCCAGCTCCACCACGTAACTCATACATGTCAAATAAATACATGAATGAATAAATAAATAAACTAAGAGGTGGTAGTAAATCGCCTGGCTCTCTCAGTGGACGCATTCTTCTAGAGAGACAGAGAGCTGTTGAACAGCATAACGGAACGTCACCAGCTCTCTCTACCCCTCCATGCCTCAGTCGCACGGCCCATAGAGGGTTGCTAGCTGCTTACAGTGCAGCAGCAGAAGTAGGGTTAGGTTAGGGTCAGGGTCAGGTCAGGTCAGGGTTAGGTCACTGTAAACCTAACCCTAACCCTGACCCAACCCTGACCTAACCCTAACCCAACCCTAACCCTACTTCTGCTGCTGCACTGTAACCCTAACCCTAACCTAGCCCAACCCTAACCTGACTCAGGTGTGGTAGCTCAGGGCTACAACAAAATAGCATAATTCTGGGAGTCCCAGAGGAGGGGTTTGAAAAAGCCTGGCTTAATGTTGGTGTGATTGCAGAGAGCAATAGTGGTTGGTCGTGGGTTTTCTGATCAGAAGTCATAGTGAAGTAGAGGGTTAAGGTCTGAGAGAATAGATGAGCTGGGAGAGAACTGTACAGTAAAGAACAGTGTAGATAGCTACTGTAGGAGAGGGCTGTAAAGCAGAGTACGATGTAGATAGCTAGGAGAGGGCTGTACAGTAAAGTATTGTGTAGATAGCTAGGAGAGGGCTGTACAGTAGAGTATTGTGTAGATAGCTAGGAGAGTGTAATCTGATTTTTATTTATTTGTTTATTTATTTATTTTACTAGGCAAGTCAGTTAAGAACACATTCTTATTTTCAATGACGGCCTAGGAACAGTGGGTTAACTGCCTGTTCAGGGGCAGAACGACAGATATGTACCTTGTCAGCACGGGGATTTGAACTTGCAACTAGTCCAACGCTCTAACCACTAGGCTACCCTGCAGCCCCATAGATAGCTAATAGAGGGCTGTACAATAAAGTGTGGTGTTGAGAGGGCTGTACAGTGGAGTATGGTGTAGATAGCTAGAAGAGGGTTGTACAGTAGTGTACAGTGTAGATAGCTAGGAGAGGGTTGTACAGTAGTGTACAGTGTAGATAGCTAGGAGAGGGCTGTACAGTAGAATATGGTGTTGAGGGCTATACAGTACAATACGGTGTAGATAGCTAGGAGAGGGCTGTACAGTAGAATATGGTGTAGATAATTAGGAGAGGGTTGTAGAGTATGGTGTAGATAGCTGTACAGTAGAATATGGGGTAGATAGCTAGTAGAGGGCTGTACAGTAGAGTATGGTGTAGATAGCTGTACAGTAGAATATGGGGTAGATAGCTAGTAGAGGGCTGTACAGTAGAGTATGGTGTAGATAGCTGTACAGTAGAATATGGGGTAGATAGCTAGTAGAGGGCTGTACAGTAGAGTATGGTGTAGATAGCTGTACAGTAGAATATGGGGTAGATAGCTAGTAGAGGGCTGTACAGTAGAGTATGGTGTAGATAGCTGTACAGTAGAATATGGGGTAGATAGCTAGTAGAGGGCTGCACAGTAGAGTATGGTGTAGAGAGCTAGGAGAGGGCTGTATAGTAGAACCTTCCTTAACAAAGCCATCACCTACAGAGAGATGAACCTGGAGAAGAGTCCACTAAGCATGCTGGTCCTGGGGCTCTGTTCACAAACACACCCCACAGAGCCCCAGGACAGCAACACAATTAGACCCAACCAAATCATGAGAAACAAAAAGAGAATTACTTGACACATTGGAACAAATTATAAAAAAAACATAACAAACTAGAACGCTACTTGGCACTAAACAGAGAGTACACAGTGGCAGAATACTTGACCACTGTGACTGGCCCAAACTTAAGGAAAGCTTTGACTATGTACAGACTCAGTGAGCATAGCCTTGCTATTGAGAAAGGCCACTGTAGGCAGACCTGGCTCTCAAGAGAAGACAGGCTATGTGCACACTGCCCACATAATGAGGTGGAAACTGAGCTGCACTTCCTATTCTCCTGCTAAATGTATGACCATATTAGGGACACATATTTCCCTCAGATTACACGGATCCACAAAGAATTAAAATAATTAGAAAACATCCCCAATTTTGATAAACTCCCATATCTACTGGGTGAAATATCACAGCAGCAAGATGTGTGACCTGTTGCCACAAGAAAAGGGCAACCATTGACAGACAAACACCATTGTAAATACATCCCACATTTATGTTTATTTATTTTCCCTTTCGTACAGTACTTTCACAATTTGCACATCGTTACAACACTGTATATAGACATAATGACATTTGAAATGTCTTTATTCTTCCTCCAGACAAATCTCACTGTCCTCCAGACAAACCTCACTGTCCTCCAGACAAATCTCGCTGTCCTCCAGACAAATCTCGCTGTTCTCCAGACAAACCTCACTGTCCTCCAGACAAACCTCACTGTCCTCCAGACAAACCTCACTGTCCTCCAGACAAACCTCAATGTCCTCACTGGGAATGGAGAGAGAGAGAGAGACAGAGGGCAAGGGAGAGGGAGGGAATGGGGAGAGAGAATGCAAAGAGACATAAACCAAAAAGTGAGAGTGAGAACCGTTTAACTCGGCGAGCCATTCCTGAACCGCAAGGATCTGGGATCACAAAAACCATCTGTCTGGAAAACACACAAGATCTTCATGTTATGGAAATGTCTCTTGTAATACAGAGCCTGTTGACAGCAGGCCATATAAAATCACTGCCACTCCTAGACCACATTATGTCCCTGTGCTTTCCTGAGTCTGTACTTGATTCAATAGTTTGGATCAGACCCCCCTCCCTCCCTCCCTCTCCTCCCACTCCTCCCACTCCTCCCTGTCTCCCTCTCCTCTCTGCCTCCCTCTCCTTCCTCTCCTCCCCTCGTCCCTCTCCTCCTCCCTCTGATCCCTCTCCTCCCCGCCTCCCCCCTGCCTCCCTCTCCTCCCTCTCCTCCCGAGCTGCACCTGGCTCCCACAGCGTGCACGGGGCTGGCGGAAGTGTCAGTGTGACAAAGATAGAGTACCCTCCCACCACCCGTCCACCACCCGTCCATACACTACTCTAACCATATCTCTTTTACCTCTTTAGGCACCAAGAGACCAGCTGCCTACCAGGAGGAGCTCATGAGGAGACGGGAGGTGGCTGGGAAACCGAGTGGAATCACATTGTTATCAGAACAGGGCAAAGGAATGCGAATTATTTTGTTCCAGTGGCAACAGTAGTGGCTAGTGTTGTGCCAGTTTCCCTGGACACCCGAGAAGGTGCATATAGCCCAGTTGTGGAGCACATTACTGCTGCTCAGATGAGGAACAAGGCAGAGACACAATCAACATAGCTGCCAGATGATAACATGCACTGGTACTTTGAAAAAGTCCAGCCTTTACCCAGCTTTAAATTAAATCTATTTTGGGAAAACATGATATACCCATTAGAGGCAAATACCCAGCCGCAACAATGGATAACATGTTAGCACAAACAGGCAACGTCGCTGTACAACAGTGGTGTGCAGAACAGTAAGCCCGGAACGCACAACTCGTCAGTTCTGTCAGATTTTAATTTTTTAGCTTTATTTAACTAGGCAAGTCAGTTAAGAACAAATTCTTATTTTCAATGACGGCATAGGAACAGTGGGTTAACTTCTTGTTCAGGGGCAGAACGACTGATATTTACCTTGTCAGCTCGGGGATTCGATCTTGCAACATGATGGGCTATTGCAGCAGACGACCACACCGGGTTCCACTCATTTCAGATAAAAACCAGAAGAAGTGGCTCCAGTGGGCACGCAATCACCAACACTGGAAAATTGAGTAGAAAAACATTTCCTGGTCTGCCGAATTCCGGTTCCTGTTGCATTATACTAATGTCAGAGTCAGGATTTGGAGTCAACAGTCCAGAGTCCATGGCACCGTCCTGCCTGGTGTCAACGGTACAGGCTTGTGGCGGTGGTGTACTGATGTGGGGAATGTTTTCCTGGCACACTTAGGTCCCTTGATACCAAGTGAGCAACGTTTCCATGCCCCGAAGAATTCAGGCTGTTCTGTAGGCAAAAGGGTGTCAGACCCGGTACCAGATGGGTGTACCTAATAAACTTGCCACTGACTATATATAAAACATACGAAATCAAATTTTTGACTGCACTAGGCCTTTAAAGGTCATTTCCGATTGAGCCAACATGAAGCATTTACTGTGAATGCAGTCTCCGCCGCCGCAGGAACATTGCTTAGTTGTCAATATGAAGCGGATCTTCAGCCCTAAGGATTGAATAGAGCCCAATATGCAGCGGAGCAATTAGACATGCCCTTTACAGTTGAAGTCGGAAGTTTACATACACTTAGGTTGGAGTCATTAAAACTTGTTTTCAACCACTCCACAAATTTCTTGTTAACAAACTAGAGTTTTGGAAAGTCGGTTAGGACATCTACTTTGTGCATGACTGTCACGGCTTGTTGATGGAGCGGACCAAGACGCAGTGAGGTTTCCAGTATACATACTTTAATTAAGTGCAAACTGGCAAAAAACAATAAACAAAGAGCAAACCGTCACGCAGGTGTGGCACACGCAGGTACACACACAACTACAAATAATAACCCACAATGCAGGTGGGAAAAGGAACAACCTAAATAGGATTCCCAATTAGAGGCAACGACAACCAGCTGCCTCTAATTGGGAACCACACTCAAAAACCCACCATGAAGTCTGTAAGACAACCCTAGTCACGCCCTGGTCTAACCCCCATAGAGAAACTCAGAGTGCTCTCCATGGCCAGGACGTGACAGTACCCCCAAAGGCGCGGACTCAAAAGTCACTGGGAGGGTCTCTCGGGTGGGTCTTTGCCTTTGGCGGCCACGTGGAGGCCCCGTACATGGAGCCGAAACAGTTCGTGCCAGGCTTGGACGACACCCTAGAGGCCTGGTGCGTGGAACAGGAACATTATGTGCCAGGCTGGAACGACACCCTAAAGGCCTGGTGCGTGGAACAGGAACATTACGTACCAGGCTGGGACGACACCCTAGAGGCCTGGAACAGGAACAGGCCGTCCTGGGCTCGCGATGCGCACAGGGGACCTGGTGCGGGGAGCAGGAACAGGCCGTGCTGGGCTCGCGATGCGCACAGGGGTCCTGGTGCGGGGAGCAGGAACAGGCCGTGCCGGGCTCTCGATGCGCACAGGGAACCTGATGCGTGGAGCAGGAACAGGACGTGCCAGGCTCTCGATGCGCACAGGGGACCTGGTGCGTAGAGCAGGGACAGGACGTGCCGGGCTCTCGATGCGCACAGGGGACCTGATGCATGGAGCAGGGACAGGACGTGCCGGGCCCTCGATGCGCACAGGGGACCTGATGCGTGGAGCAGGGACAGGACGTGCTGGGCTCTCGATGCGCACAGGGGACCTGATGCGTGGAGCAGGGACAGGACGTGCCGGGCTCTCGATGCGCACAGGGGACCTGATGCGTGGAGCAGGCACAGGACGTGTCGAGCTCTGAAGGCACACAGGAAGCCTGGTACGTGGAGCAGGAATAGGCCGTACTGGGCAGAGCCGGCGCAGGATATCCTGATCCAAGGATGTGCACCGGAGACCAGGAGCACTGAGCCGACACCCTCCTTCCAGGCTGCACACTCCCCCTAGCTTGACAGATGCGGGAAGCTGGCATGTCGCGCACCGGGCTGTGAACACGCACTGGTGACACCGTGCGCTACACCGCCTCACACGGTGCCTTACCAGTGCGATGCACCCTCTGGTAAGCACGAGGAGTTGGCCCAGGTCTCCAACCCGAACCAGCCAAACTCCCCGTGTGCCCCCCCAAAAAATTATTTGGGGACTGCCTCTCGGGCTTCCTCGCCAGCCGTGTTCCCGCATACTTCTCATCATAGAAGCACCGCTCTGCTTTCGCTGCTTCCATCTCCTCCCTGGGACGGCGATACTCCCCAGCCTTCCTCCAGGGTCCTTCTCCAGCCAGGATTTCCTCCCATGTCCAGCACTCCCGGTTCTCTCGCTGCTTGGTCCTTGTTTGGTGGGTTATTCTGTCACGATCGTCGACAGAATTGGGCCAAGGCGCAGGGTTGAGTGAAACATATTTATTTCTATAACTCACTAAAACCAAAAGAAAGTACACAATGACCATAACGCAGGTGTGGCACACGCAGGTACACACACAACTACAAACAATAACCCACAATGCAGGTGGGAAAAGGAACAACCTAAATAGGATTCCCAATTAGAGGCAACGACAACCAGCTGCCTCTAATTGGGAACCACACTCAAAAAACCACCATGAAGTCTGTAAGACAACTCTAGTCACGCCCTGGTCTAACCCCCATAGAGAAACTCAGAGGGCTCTCCATGGCCAGGACGTGACAATGACACAAGTAATTTTTCCAACAATTGTTTACAAACAGATTATTTCACTTAATTAATTCACTGTATCACAATTCCAGTGGGTCAGAAGTTTGCATACACTAAGTTGACTGTGCCTTTAAACAGCTTTGAAAATTCAAGAAAAGGATGTCATGGCTTTAGAAGCTTCTGATAGGCTAATTGACATAATTTGAGTCAATTGGAGGTGTACCTGTGGATGTATTTCAAGGCCTACCTTCAAACTCAGTGCCTCTTTGCTTGACATCATGGGAAAATCAAAAGAAATCAGCCAAGACCTCAAAGAAGAATAGTAGACCTCCACAAGTCTGGTTCATCCTTGGGAGCAATTTCCAAACGCCTGAAGGTACCACATTCATCTGTACAAACAATAGTACGCAAGTATAAACACCTTGGGACCACGCAGCCGGCATACCGCTCAGGAAGGAGATGCGTTCTGTCTCCTAGAGATGAACGTACTTTGGTGCGAAAAGTGCAAATCAATCCCAGAACAACAGCAAAAGACCTTGTGAAGATGCTGGAGGAAACAGGTACAAAAGTATTTATATCCACAGTAAAACGAGTCCTATAATCGACATAACCTGAAAGGCCGCTCAGCAAGGAAGAAGCCACTGCTCCAAAACCACCAAAAAAAGCCAGACTACGGTTACCAACTGCTCATGGGGACAAAGATCGTACTTCTTGGAGAAATGTCCTCTGGTCTGATGAAACAAAAATAGAACTGTTTGGCCATAATGACCATCGTTATGTTTGGAGGAAAAAGGGGGAGGCTTGCAAGCCAAAGAACACCATCCCAACCGTGAAGCACGGGGGTGGCAGCATCGTGTTGTGGGGGTGCTTTGCTGCAGGAGGGACTGGTGCACTTCACAAAATAGATGGCATCATGAGGAGGAAAATTGTGGGGTTGTATTGAAGCAACATCTCAAGACATCCTTCAGGAAGTTAAAGCTTGGTCGCAAATGGGTCTTCCAAATGGATAATGACCCCAAGCATACTTCCAAAGTTGTGCCAAAATGGCTTAAGGACAACAAAGTCAAGTTATTGGAGTGGCCATCACAAAGCCCTGACCTCAATCCTATAGAAAATGTGTGGGCAGAACTTAAAAAGTGTGTGCGAGCAAGGTGGCCTACACACCTGATTCAGTTACACCAGCTCTGTCAGGAGGAATGGGACAAAATTCACCCAACATTGCTGGAGAGGAGAGAATACAAGAGGAGAGGATATGAAAGGAGAGGATATGAGAAGAGAGAAAGAAGAGACAATAGGAGAGGATAGGAAAGGAGACTAGATGAAAGGAGATGATATGAGTGGAGGGAGGGAGAGGAGAGGATAGGATAGGAGATTATAGGAAAGGGGATGAGAGGATAGGAGAGGATAGAATTGGAGGGTGTGGAGAGAAGAGATTAGAGGAGAGGAGAGGAGAGGAGAGGAGAGGAGCAACGTGGATAGGAGAGACGAGGAGAGGAGACTCATGTTCCTGTCACTCACTTTTCTTCTCTCTCTATTTTGAATGCAGAAGTAAAGAAAGCTATTCAATCTGTGCTGCTCATTGCAGCTGTTCATTTCAGTATAGTTAGTGAGCCTCTGCTCTCTATCCTCTCAATGATGGAGACCTGACTTCCATCTATATTGGATGGGTATTGTGATGCTGAGGGAAGGACATGCTTTCCCACAGCCGTGTAAAGAGGGCTTGGCACATTGAATGCCTGTGTTTGTGCTGCATCCATAGACTGGCACTGACAAGGGCATGATTCCCTGCTCCCCCTAACCCCTTCCCACCCCAAGCATGTTGTCTCCATGCTGGGTTCTAATTAATGACAAGGTTTGTGTTTGTATGCTTACCCTTTCTCTCTCTCACTCTCTCTGTTTTCTCTTTGTGTACACCAACCATGGCTGTTCTGCCTTGGCACACACATACAAACAGATTCTCAAACAGACTGTGAAAACACACAATGCACTCACACTCACACCCACACCAAGACCACGGCAACCCATCGAGATGGTGGGGGATATAATTTCACCATTATCGTTCCTTCTTTCTCCTCTCACCCCTCTTGCTCTCCCTCCATCATCCGTTCCACAAGACACTGCTCTGGATTCAAGTGATGAGTCTGAATCATTCATATAATTAGGAATTGGAACATGGAATCAATAAGGATTCCATTAACCACATCACCTGCCTAATACAGGAAGGGCTCCATTAACCCCATCATCTGCCTAATACAGGAAGGGCTCCATTAACCACATCACCTGCCTAATACAGGAAGGGCTCCATTAACCACATCACCTGCCTAATACAGGAAGGGCTCCATTAACCACATCACCTGCCTAATACAGGAAGGGCTCCATTAACCACATCACCTGCCTAATACAGGAAGGGATCCATTTACCACATCGCCTGCCTAATACAGGAAGGGCTCCATTAACCACATCGCCTGCCTAATACAGGAAGGGCTCCATTAACCACATCGCCTGCCTAATACAGGAAGGGCTCCATTAACCACATCGCCTGCCTAATACAGGAAGAGCTCCATTAACCACATTGCCTGCCTAATACAGGAAGGGCTCCATTAACCACATCGCCTGCCTAATACAGGAAGGGCTCCATTTACCACATCACCTGCCTAATACAGGAAGAGCTCCATTAACCACATTGCATGCCTAATACAGCAAGACCCAGACCTCCCTCTGACCCCATAAACACTCTGGTAATATGTCCATCAGCAAAATCCATTAGCCCAACAAGTAAAATACAGAAGCTAAAATATCTGCACTTAAATGGATATAAACTGCAGTGCAAGACCCCAACATGTACGTGTACCTTAACCACAGAAGCAACTGCCACATGCCTAGCCCCTACCCGCCCTGCATACACATAGTGGATCATTACACTATGTTATGTATCCGTATCATTATGTTGTGTGGGTGAATGTGTTGCGCACTTCGATTGACCATTTCCTCTCTCTACACTAGAAAATCAGGAAGAAGTTCTGACTCACTCCCCTGACTTCTAACTGACAGCCAGAGCAACCGGGTGACAGGTCACTTCTAGTAACCACAGACAGCAGAGTGCAACATAAGAACTGCACTCAAAATGTCCAAATTTTTTTCAGCATCATTCCAAACGGATCAGTCATCCTCCTGCGATGAATGCTTTACAAGCAGTTTGTGATATCTGTGGCAAAGATTGACTGGCCTGCTGCAGATTCCAACCTCTGGCTGGGTAATGGGTATTATTATAGCATCATTATAGAGCAGCCCAGGTCTCTATGGGCCGCTTCACACACACACACACACACACAAACACAGCATTAGAGAGCAGCCCAGGTCTCTATGGGCTGCTTCTCACACACACACACACAAACACACACACACACACACACACAAACACACAGCAATAGAGAGAGCAGACAATGTCTCTATGGGCCGCTTCTCTCTCTCACACACACACCCACACACAGCATTAGAGAGCAGACGAGGTCTCTATGGGCCGCTTCTCTCTCTCTCTCACACACACACACACAGCATTAGAGAGCAGAGGAAGTCTCTATGGGCCGCTTTATAGATGTTCATCTGGGATGAGGGTCATCTGCAATTGACAAGCTGATAAAATAATTACCCCGCAAATGTCAGAGAGAGAGAGGAGTCTTCCTCCTGAAAGAGAGAGGGAGTAGAAAAAAAGGACAGTGTCTGGACAGGGGGAACATGGCGTTGAAACTGAGGAACAGACAGATATAGGGGGGTGGCAATCAATAAGTGGTGGAGTCCAGGTGAGTCCAATGAAGCACTGATGCGCGTAACGATGGTGACAGGTGTGCGTAATGATGGGCCGCCTGGCGCCCTCGAGTGCCAGGGAGGGGGAGGGGGAGCGGGAGCAGGCGTGACAGAGAGAGACAGACTCCTTTACACACTATCTTCCTTACCCGTTCTGCCCTGGTTCTGTTCTGTCGGAGTGTGTCTAAGTGACCATGGTGTTGTAGAACAAATTGATAAAATCACGTGTCAAGCAGCTTAAATGTAAAGACAGGCCTTTCACAGGCTGACTGTAACCACATGTATCACAGGGATGCAAAGACTGCTGGCATGTCAGGCCCCAGACATTAGTTACGGCTAAAATAAAAAGCACCGTACACCAACTGGACCCTCCGAAGGCTCTCTGACCTCTTCCTTTTATAAGGCTCCAGAAAGCTGCTTTAAAATGGCAGCTCCATGAACCTTAAATGTGTTCATTAGGAGGCCCAGGCTTCCAGTGAGATGACAGTGAAAAAGATATGTTATTGGTGTGTAAGTGGGGCCAGCTTTTCACAAGGCCTCTCCACACCCTAGTACGCTGTGCCGCTAAATCCATGCGGCTGGGAGAGAGAAAGAAAGAAAGAGAGAGTGAGAGAGAAACTGGTAAGATACACATGCTGGAATCCTTGAGGGAGGTGGTTCTGTCTGCATGGCTGAGCCATGGGAGACTGCAGTCACGTCCTCCCTACTTATCCCATCCCCCCCTTCCCTCGCCTCCCCCTCCTTTCAAATAGGAGTTGTTCTCAGCACTTTTATTTCCATGACTGATCAAAGTTGTTTTCTCATGGCTCTCTCTTGTCCCTCTGCAGCAGACATATGCTGAGCCGTATATTGGGAACATCGGATTGCAATAAAATCACAGTATCGAAATGCAATACATATAGAATCGTGAGAGTCGCAATACATGTCATATCGCCACCTAAGTATTGTGATAATATTGTATTGTGAGTTCCCTGGCAATTTCCATCTTTAAAAGGATACTTCAGGATTTTGCCAACGAGGCCCTTTATCTACTACCCCAGAGTCAGATGAACTCCTTTATCTACTACCCCAGAGTCAGATGAACTCCTTTATCTACTACCCCAGAGTCAGATGAACTCCTTTATCTACTACCCCAGAGTCAGATGAACTCCTTTATCTACTACCCCAGAGTCAGATGAACTCCTTTATCTACTACCCCAGAGTCAGATTAACTCCTTTATCTACTACCCCAGAGTCAGATGAACTCCTTTATCTACTACCCCAGAGTCAGATTAACTCCTTTATCTACTACCCCAGAGTCAGATTAACTGCTTTATCTACATCCCCAGAGTCAGATGAACTCTTTTATCTACATCCCCAGAGTCAGATTGACTCCTTTATCTACATCCCCAGAGTCAGATGAACTCCTTTATCTACATCCCCAGAGTCAGATGAACTCTTTTATCTACATCCCCAGAGTCAGATTGACTCCTTTATCTACATCCCCAGAGTCAGATTGACTCCTTTATCTACATCCCCAGAGTCAGATGAACTCCTTTATCTACATCCCCAGAGTCAGATGAACTCCTTTATCTACATCCCCAGAGTCAGATTGACTCCTTTATCTACTACCCCAGAGTCAGATTGACTCCTTTATCTACATCCCCAGAGTCAGATTAACTGCTTTATCTACATCCCCAGAGTCAGATTGACTCCTTTATCTACATCCCCAGAGTCAGATGAACTGCTTTATCTACATCCCCAGAGTCAGATTGACTCCTTTATCTACATCCCCAGAGTCAGATTAACTGCTTTATCTACATCCCCAGAGTCAGATTGACTCCTTTATCTACATCCCCAGAGTCAGATTAACTGCTTTATCTACATCCCCAGAGTCAGATTGACTCCTTTATCTACTACCCCAGAGTCAGATTGACTCCTTTATCTACATCCCCAGAGTCAGATTAACTGCTTTATCTACATCCCCAGAGTCAGATTGACTCTTTTATCTACATCCCCAGAGTCAGATTGACTCCTTTATCTACATCCCCAGAGTCAGATGAACCTCTGGTTGCAGTTTGAAGGAAGTTGCTAACTATCGTTAGCACAATGCTAACTAGCGTGAACTCAATGACTGGAAGCCTATTGTAACTCCTAGCATGCTAGTAGATACCATAGATTTCGAGTCATTTTTGGAACCCAGAGACATTAAACTGGTACCCACGAATTTATCTGACTCTGGGGAAGTAGATAAAGGGCTTTGTTGCCAAAATGTCTAAGTATCCCTTTATTGATATAGAGTAGGTTTCTCTCACTGGCAAAGACTCACACATCCTACAATGTTGTACCCTGAAATACAAATGTATTTAGTCTTAAAACCACTTATTCAAAAAGTCAAGTAGGCACACACACACGCACACACATACGCACACACAGACACACACACACACTCAAAGGAATAAAACGTGAAAAGAAACAGAAAAGGCTGGTCAGGCTGTGGTGCGTTCAAGCAGAAACCCCTCTTAAAATTATTTTTAAAATGGAATATGGTTATTATAGAAATGGAACATTTATTATGGGGAATTCCAATACTGAGCCTTATCTTTCACTCTCTCCAACTGGGAAAGACGAGAAGTACTGCCTCTGCTTGCATATTGACATAATAACAAATGCAGCGAGCACGTAGCAAAATAAATGAGAATGCATCATGTTATACTTGGAAGAGACTGACGGCTGGCAGTAACTGTGAGATTCATGGAAGCTATAATATGGGGACCGACAGAGACTGAGCATCAGCCATTGGGATGTGTGAAGCCTACTGCACTTAATGTGTACCCATGGGGATGTGTGAAACCTACTGCACTTAGTGTGTACCCATGGGGATGTGTGAAACCTACTGCACTTAGTGTGTACCCATGGGGATGTGTGAAACCTACTGCACTTAGTGTGTACCCATGGGGATGTGTGAAACCTACTGCACTTAGTGTGTACCCATGGGGATGTGTGAAACCTACTGCACTTAGTGTGTACCCATGGGGATGTGTGAAACCTACTGCTCACCCTGTGAGTGTCCCCACTTGCACCACCGAACACCCACACACAACCACACACACACACACACACACACACACACACACACACACACACACACACACACACACACACACACACACACACACACACACACACACACACACACACACACACACACACACACACACACACACCACTGGAGGTTGGTGGCACCTTAATTGGGGAGGATGGGGCTTGTGGTAATGGCTGGAGCGGAATCAGTGGAATGATATCAAATACATCAAATACACTGTTTCCATTTGTTCAATACCATTCCACCTGCTCCGTTCCAGCCATTATTATGAGCCGTCCTCCCCTCAGCAGCCTCCACTGTCACACACACAAAACACACACACATAGGCTATGAATCACAGAGGACAAATATTGGCTAGTGACAGGGGGAGCGGAAACAAACCTCTGGATGGGAATGTGGCCCAGACAGAGAGAAAGGTTAGCAACAAAACCCTGCCTCACCAGCCAGCCAGACATCACCCTCTGATACATGTTAGAATAAGACACCATGCTACCACTGATTGAAATACCCAGGGAGAGAGTAGGAGAGACATACTTAACATTTCAGGATAAGAATATCCCTCTACTCTTTAAATAAAACAGCAGAAAAACAAAGATTTAACTGGACCATTGGGGATGCGTACTGGAGCTTATTGCTACTACTGCTAGAAGGAGTGTTTGATGAGCCAACATACTGGATAGACAGGCACCAATCACTGTCCTCAATGGCCATTAAATAATAGATAGATTGAACACATTTAAAATACCAATACCTGTACATAATTGAAAGGAATTTCCACTAGCATTGCTTAATTAACTCTACAAGGAGTACAGATGATATCAATATCAGAGAGGTAGCTAGAACTGCAAGAGGATGAGGAAAGGAGTTTGACTTGGTACCTGGGACTGTAAAGTTTAACCAGAGAACGTGTAGCCCAGAGCCTTCCAAGTTTAATTTATTTTCATTCCCCAAAGTCATCCATGAAAAACTGGTCTGAAATATTTAAGCTGCACTGAAGTTGTAAAAATGAAATACTTTGAATGGATAGGCTATCAATAACTATGACACAAACACCCCCAAAATACCGTGTCACAGTGCAGGCAACTTGACGATGTACAACAGATTTCCAAATAGAGTGAACTAGGCTCAAAGTTGAGTACACTATTTACTCACATACACTATATGCAGGCCTATGCTGCAGTCTGATGGTCACAGTCACAACGTCTACATAGCCGAGCCCACAGGTGGGATATCCAACCAGCTTCTCCTCGCTACGATGCTGCTGCTCCACACCTACCCAACCTTGATGGATTGTAGATGGAAACAGTGGTGGAAAAGTACCCTATTGTCTTACTTGAGTGAAAAGAAAGATACCTTAATAGAAAATGACTTAACATTCTGTAGACACCCCTTGTCCTAAGGGTCAAAAATGACCCGCCTTCACTAAACCCCTAAAATAAAGCAGCTTAATTGAATTTTAAACCCCACATCTATTTTGCATGAAGAAACAACCTGTCATTCATCACAAGCTTTGTGAAAATCTGGGTTTTCCCTATTCACAATGCAGAAAGACTGCATTTAGTCAGTAGACACCACTCATTTTTATTACAACACACCTGTCATAATTGTTTTCTTTACTAAATTAAAGATGTATTATTACTGCTAAAGGTACTGCATAGGTGTAAACATAATTTCTTTAGCAAGAGATAGAAAGTAGCAGAAATGTGCAGAAAGTCGTTTTGAATGCATTTTATTGAAGGGAAACAATAACAGTTTTTTTTGGCAACATAGTGATATATTCTTATCTACTGTACAATGAGGAATTCAACAACAAAATACGAGTCTTCTCACATTTTTAACCATTGCCCCCACCCACAAGGTATATAAACAACAACAATAAATAAGAATAAAATAAGATAATAGATTAAAAGAAAAATGTGAAGAACATAAATCAATCAACTCTAATTAGCACATGTAGGACAGTACGCAAGTGTGTGTGCATGGACTTTGCAGATGTATTTCTCACATGTGCAGCACCTAGTATTTGTTAATAGTCCTTCTTTGGGGGGCATCTCCTCCTCTTGCCTGCCGCAGTTGCAGCCTCAGGTGGATCAGGACAAGATTCAGCCCCCTGAACAGCTTTCACAAGCGCTGCAGAGGCTGCTGTGCGGGGGAGGCCCTTCTTTAAATGTGTGGGGTTACAAGTGCCTTTACCAGCTGCTCTAGGAACACCCCCCTCTTGTTCCTTTTATCAGGCATCCAGATAGGGTTGATCTTGTTCCATATCACGAAAGCATTGCATGAGGACACATCAATTATGTTATGGAAGATGATCAGGGGCCAGCGGGCAGCCATTCTCCTGAAACTGTAAGTTCCAATCACTTTGTCCAGGTTGTCCACGCCTCCTTTGTTGTGGTTGTAGTCCAGGATGATGGCTGGCTTCCTGTCCTCACAATCACTGAACTCAGACGTTTTGTGCAGTGTGCTCAGGAGGACCACATTCGTGTTCCTCTTTGGGAGGTAAGAAACTAAAGTAGTGGTGGGGGTGAAGGCAAACTTTGATGAGAAGGCCTCTCTCCCCCTTGTTGCGAGGAGTGCAGGGGGGAGCTCAGGCTTGTTTTTTCTAACTGTGCCAATCATGGTGATCTTCCTCTTCAGGAGCTGCTGGCTGAGTTCATAAGATGTGAAGAAATTGTCACACGTGACATTGTGCCCGCTCAGTCCATCTGTCACATCAAGATCAACCTGCATCCCCTGGTTCTTCTCCGGGCCTCCATTGGTCGGCTTCCCTGTGTAGACTTGCATCTTCCAAGCGTAGTATGATGTCACACTACTGCTGGCTTGCTGTGCATATACTGTCGGAAAGGACAGCGACCTTTTGACAAAAGAGATTACTATCAGTAATTAGTTATATGATATTACAGAAATACATAATAAAATGAACAGTGAAAATCACTTGCATTACAGATATGAAAATACTAATTGATTTGGAACCATCCACTGCTACTTCAGGCCCAGGGTTGTAAAGGTATGGCATACACTCCACTCACTTCACCCAGACCTCTCTTATGGCACCGCTAAGATTAGCAGCCCTATGTAGGCACCAAGGTCAATCTCATCCATCCTTTTCCAGTTGTCTCCATATTTGTCATCTCCAGGATGATTTTTTTGATGGCTGGTGTGATGAACATGTAGAATGTTGAGGTGATGTCCTGGGCATGGGCAACTGCATGTCTTGTGGGCCCTGGGGTCATCCTTATGACATGTTGTTCTGCCATCCTACCCTGGTTGTCATATGGTGACAAGGACCATGTTATTTTTCTGTTCTTTGACAAAAATGTCTCTCTTTCAGCTTGGGGGATTTCTTCTTCATCTGAAGATGATGCATCGTGCTCTGGGTTGTATTCTTCCCCATCTTCTTTTGATATCTCCTCCTCTTCTAAATCATTGTTCTCTTGTTCCTCCTGGACATCTGAAGAAGTCAGATATACAACCTGTTGGGCACTGAAACGTGCACTCACGGCTTCAGCAGAAAGAGAACTGGGGGGACTGTCATCTGCAGCACCTGTATAGCCTCTGACTGCATTCACCATTAGTAAGCAATGCTTTCAAGAAATGTTTACTTTGCCTTAAATGTTGTTTCGTTTGTCAGATTTTTTTAAACATTTTGTCTGTGAACTTGAGTCATGTGTCGGGTCGTGGAGGGGAGTTGCTGCACATGCACAATAAAGTTCAATCAGTAGCACACATAATCTAAATTTCTCATTGTGTGTGTGTGTGTGTGTGTGTGTCTTTGTGTTTTTTTGGTGTGTAAATGATTTTATAACTGCCGGGTCAAAATTGACCCCAAGACAATCTTTGTACCCTGGTGGTTTACAGCTTTCATGGAAATATGAACAAAAGCGATGTTTCACTTTTTCTAATGTTGGGGTCACTATAAAAAGTCATCAAATTTCAAGGTGAAAAAATACCATTTAGGGGTTTTTCTCTGCTGTTAAACATAGTGGCGGGTCATTTTTTACTCTTAAGACAACACAAGGGTCAAGTAAAAGTGAAAGTCACCCAGTAAAATACTACTTGAGTAAAAGTCTAAATGTATTTGTTTTTATAGTATATACTTAAATATCAAAAGTAAAAGAAAGTCTATAGGCACAATTAAGTAATATTACGCGTGTTGAGGAAATGTGTGAATTGCCATCTATCACATGCCTACCGGAAATAAAAATACCATTTCAAAAAGACAGTTGATTTGTGTTTACTCAGGCTGAATAGCAAACGTGCTTCCCACGCCGAATGACCTTCTGCTCGGCGGGGTGAATTAGCTGTTAATATGGCGGGCTAATTATCTAAATCTCCTTGACTGCTGTTCATCAGTACTTACAGAGTACTGTATGATGTAAACTCCCACCTGTAAAGCACACAACGTTAATTAATTTCAACAACGACAGAAGGTAATTTTATGCACGACAATATTGGATGTAAACCTGCATTCGAAAAAATATCAATAGTTGACCCTCTGTTGAAGGGTCATCGACTATAAGGTTAGAGGACTGCAATATCGTTAGTGGTTTTAGTCTACAATTTAATTGTGTGCTTATGATAAACCCCAATGAAAAACTGTAGTCAGTACTCCTCTTGAGACCAATAATATATAAATATTAATTCACAGGTTGAGTGAGAACAGGCCACAAGGTCAGATTATGTTTGGCAACTAGAATTTTTTCAAAAAGCAATGTTGTTTTTTACAACAACAAAAAATTCATATCTTTTTTCATGGCTCACTCTGCTGAGAAAGCTCACATCAACCATTGAGCAGCATTGAAATACTCTGCATTGAGTGCCTGAATTAAAGGTTAAGACTGTCCCAAAAAGACTTTGTGAGCTCATGCTGCAAGATGACAGAAAGTAGAATATATTTTCAAAGAACTATGAAGTGTAGTAAACCTAATCAATAAAAAATATATACTTATCAAGAACAAGCAAATGCAGCTCACTCAACTTGTTGAACGAAATCGATTCCACAAACAATGCCCTTTCCAGAGCTACAAAATGGATCTTTCGAAATAAGAAATTAAGTTCATGAGTTCACGCAGAGAAGCAATTTATCTGGACGGAGCGTACATTATATGCACTGCCCATAGAAAATGACCGATCCAACCCTGCTGAGAGAGAAAGAGGCAATTCACACAGGCTCCTTCACACCGGGTCATTCACTCATGCTCATGAACTCGTACCGCAGCTTTACGGCCATGCTTGCCCTCCATCAAAACAGAGGAAGAGACTCTCACTAACACAGAATTACAGGTGTGGCGCTACAGCTTGTCCACTTGGCCCCATCCGTCCACCCTCCCATTTAATCATCTTGCTCATAAGGGGGGCCAAAGGGGCAGGTGTGTGGAAAAATAAAACAAAACAAATTGAAAAATGAAAAATGGATCTGCAATGGCTAGAAGAGCGGTGACGTCGACTGCCGAACACCGCCCGAACAAGGAGAGGAACCGACTTCGGCAGAAGTCGTGACAGAGGCAGATCCTACAGGCTCTAGTTTTGTCGCACCTGGACTGCTGTTCAGTCTTGTGGTCAGGTGCCACAAAGGGAAATTACAACTGGCCCAGAACAGGGCAACATGGCTGGCCCTTAAATGTACAGAGAGCTAACATTACTAATATGCATGTCAATCTCTCCTGGCTCAAAGTGGAGGAGAGATTGACTTTATCACTACTTGTATTTATGAGAGGTATTGACATGCTGAATGCACTGAGGTGTCTGTTTAAACTACTAGCACACAGCTCAGACACCCATGCATACCCCACAAGACATGCCACCAGAGGTCTTTTCACAGTCCCCAAGTCCAGAACAGACTATGGGAGGGAAACAGTACTACATAGAGCCATGACTACATGGAACTCTATTCCACATCAGGTAGCTGATGCAAGCAGTAGAATCAGATTTAAAAAACAGTAGCAATACACCTGATTGAACAGCAGGGATTGTGAAAAGACACAAACACAGATACAAACACACACACACACTATACACACACGTACATCTGGACTGTGTGTAGTAGTAGAGTGGTGGCCTGAGGACACACACTTAATGTATTGTGAAATCTGTTGTAAAAGGTATTTTAATGTATAATATTTGTATTATAATGTATTTTACTGTCTTCATTTTTGCTGGACCCCAGAAAGAGTAGCTGCTAACTAATGGGGATCCATAATAAATACAAATACACACACACACAAAAAATCCCCACATGGTTTTTCTACACCCTCTTTCTAAGTTAATTATCCCACTGAAAGATGAAGGGACAATTACTCCCCCATAGAGAGTAGCATTAGTCAGATGAATATGGGTATTAGGACCCCCTATGGTCAGAGACTACTGGAGTTAGACCACAGTTGATCGCCTGCTTTTTAACGCAGCACACCACACGCTGCTGCTTTCCTGCATGACAACACAAAGGAGAACAGAACTTGCAGCCTTGCTAATTAGGACAGCAGGGTAATGCATCATGTGGATAAACATGTAAAAGGTTACCATGCGTGGAGGAGCCCTTGTTTTGATGAAGGTTTAGTGTGTTGGGGTCAGATGACTTCAGAATGCACACATATACTGTACTGAGATAATACCTTACATTGACAGTCACTCTTGTCCAGTGCAGTGTATCTTAAGGCTGGTAGGTGAAACAGCAACAAATAACAGTTACAGTAAAACTTTTCCTCACTATGAGCAGTCAGTGCTAGATAGGCGTAGGGCATCCCGAGTGGCACAGCGGTCTAAGACACTGCACTGTCACTACAACCTGGGAGGGTTTGGCCGGGGCTTTACTTGGCTCATTGCGCTTTAGTGACTCCTTGTGGCGGGCCGGGGCACCTGCAGGCTGACAGCGGTCATCAGTTGAACAGTGTTTCCTCTGACACGTTGGTGCGGCTGGCTTCTGGCTTAAGCGAGCGGGTGTTAAGAAGCGCGGCTTTGCAGGTCACGCATGACTCAACCTTCGCCTCGAGGGAATGGTGAACGGAGAAAAGTACAGAGAGATCCTTGATGAAAATCTGCTCCAGAGTGCTCAGGACCTCAGACTGGGGTGAAGGTTCACCTTCCAACAAGACAACAACCCTAAGCACACAGCTAAGAAAACGCGGAGTGGCTTCGGAGTGAATGTCCTTGAGTGGCCAAGCCAGAGCCTGGACTTGAACCCGATTGAACATCTCCGGAGAGACCTGAAAATAGCTGTGTAGCGATGCTCCCCATCCAACTTGACAGAGCTTGAGAGGATCTATAGAGAAGAATGGGAGATACTCCCCAAATATAGGTGTGCCTTGTAGCGCCATACCCAAGAAGACTTGAGGCTGTAATCGCTGCCAAAGGTGCTTAACAAGAAGTTAAGCTTTCTGCCAAAATCAGATATGTCTATGTCCTGGGAAATGTTCTTGTTACTTACAACATCATGCTAATCGCATTAACCTACGTTAGCTCAACCGTCCCGTGGAAGGGACACCGATCCCGAAGAAGTTTTAACAAAGTATTGTGTAAAGGGTCTGAAAACTTATGTAAATGTGATATTTCAGTTTCTTATTTTTAATACATTTGCAAAAATGTATAAAAACCTGTTTTTGGTTTGTCATCATGGGGTATTGTGTGTAGATTTATGAGGAAAAATAATGTTATACATTTTAGAATAAGGCTGCAACGTAACAAATTGTGGAAAAAGTCAAGGGGTCTTAATACTTTCTGAATGCACTGTAAGTGCAGTTTCATGATTGTGATTATACAACAAAGCACTAACAAAAACACTTTGAACTTAGTGCTTGAAACAATTTTCTTAATCTTGACTACAGGTGTGGGATCTTAATTTGATCACTCTTTTGCTGCTGAGAACTTTCCTGCACAGCATAAATTACATAAATCCACTGAAAACCCACCCTAACCCATGGTTATATTTACAATATTACACTTTTCATGTAGCCTACTTCTGGCCAGCTAAAAGCCTAACCACTGATCAAGCAACATTATGAACTAAACATTAAAATCCTGTTGCTGCAGGATTATTTGCTCTTACACTATAGGTCAAATTAAGATTATACATCTGTAATTACATTTTCCAGACCAGGGGGTCCTCCCATTCATCTACACTGATTGAAGTGGATTTAACATATGACATCAATAAGGGATCATAGCTTTCACCTGAATTCACCTGGCCAGTCTGTCATGGAAAGGTGTTCCTAATGTTTTGTACACTCAATGTATACTGCTATAATGCGTAAATGTGTCCGAATTCTTATTCAATCAAACAATGGCTCATACTACAGTCTGAACTCAGAGAAACACCTTTTCTATATCTAACTAGCCATGGGTGGAATAAATAAATATGTGAATACATTCAACACACAGAGAAACTAATCATCATGAGCAGGAGCTGTAATCCTTTCCTTGGACAGTTTCATTGAGCTATTTTCGTCTGTATGTGGTTAGCGGTGATTATATCTCTGAGTATTCAGTATTCATACAGTATTTACCACAATTTAAGCCTCTGGATTTTTGTTGCCTTTTCAGTACAACAGGCTAAATGATTGATGTGTGTGCATACTACAGTGTGTTAAGCCACATGCAGTAGTAAATTATGGGGAAACAAGCCTTAATTCAGAGCGCAATCATGACTGCAGGCTTATAGGTGGGATGACATGATTATATTCTCCTGATAATTGTAATACAAAGCCTCTGTCTTTCGCTCCGTCTCATGTTTCTTTCTCTCCAGGGATAGACTCCCTGAGCTACGGACACAGACAGCTCTTTGTTGAGGCAGACACAGGAGACACTCCTGAGAATTTCAAGAGCCCAGACATACATACAGACAGACGACAGATTGAGAGATAGAAAGACACAGAGAGAGAGAGAGAGAGAGAGAGAGAGAGAGAGAGAGAGAGAGGAGAGAGAGAGAGAGAGAGAGCAATTACTCTCAACAGACAATTACACAGAACCTGCTTCATTCACCCATGAATGTGGCCGACATCAACAGCATGGACACCAAACCAGACTCAAAGAGAAGTTGAAAAAAGATAGCCTGATTAAGTGTAGGCAATAGAATAAGATCGGACTGAAAGGCGTCCATTTTTAAGCAATAAACAAAGACAAAATCTCACAGGATTGAGACCTGATACCTTTAAAATTTGAGTTTAATCAGATAAGACTGTGACATCCTCAGTCTTCTGCAGTCTACAGTCTATCTGTATATTGTAACATCTTAGTATAATACCAGGGTTTACACCCTCTCCATCTCCCTATCACCAGTGTGTATGGGCCAAGAACAGGAAGAGAAACAGGACCAGGACTAGCACCAGGACCAGGAAGAGAAACAGGACCAGGACTTGTACCAGGACCAGGACCAGGAAGAGAAACAGGACCAGGACTAGTACCAGGACCAGGAAGAGAAACAGGACCAGGACTAGTACCAGGACCAGGAAGAGGAACAGAACCAGGACTAGTACCAGGACCAGGAAGAGGAATAGAACCAGGACTAGTACCAGGACCAGGAAGAGAAACAGGACCAGGACTAGTACCAGGACCAGGAAGAGTTACAGGACCAGGACTAGTACCAGGACCAGGAAGAGAAACAGGACCAGGACTAGTACCAGGAAGAGTAACAGAACCAGGACTAGTACCAGGACCAGGAAGAGAAACAGGACCAGGACCAGGACTAGTACCAGGGGCAGGAAGAGAAACAGGACCAGGAAGAGGAACAGGACCATGACCAGGACTAGTACCAGGAAGAGGAACAGGACCAGGACTAGTACCAGGATGAGGTACAGGACCAGGACCATCCATCCATCTCTCTGACTGCATCCAGTTGCTCTGTCTGTCAATAACAGCTGGAGGTCTCACACACATCCCTGTGTCATGCTCAGTTTAATCACCGCTATAAAACAGACCTATAGCGTTATGCAAAAATGTATGGGCCACTTAAGTATGAAATATATGCTTTATAGTCATACAAAAGTGCTAATATAAATTACCTAACTGAGAGAAACAAACAACAAATTAAAAACGGCCCCAATCTACTGTATAGACTGAGAAGCACGTCTCTGGTGTGGAGGGATTTATACAGACCTCCACGCAGGACGAATGAGGAGCTATTCAGTATTCAGTCTACTGTATAGACTGAGAAGCACGTCTGTGGTGTGGAGGGATTTATACAGACCTCCACGCAGGACGAATGAGGAGCTATTCAGTATTCAGTCTACTGTATAGACTGAGAAGCACGTCTGTGGTGTGGAGGGATTTATACAGACCTCCACGCAGGACGAATGAGGAGCTATTCAGTATTCAATCTACTGTATAGACTGAGAAGCACGTCTGTGGTGTGGAGGGATTTATACAGACCTCCACGCAGGTCGAATGAGGAGCTATTCAGTATTCAGTCTACTGTATAGACTGAGAAGCACGTCTGTGGTGTGGAGGGATTTATACAGACCTCCACGCAGGTCGAATGAGGAGCTATTCAGTCTACTGTATAGACTGAGAAGCACGTCTGTGGTGTGGAGGGATTTATACAGACCTCCACGCAGGTCGAATGAGGAGCTATTCAGTATTCAGTCTACTGTATAGACTGAGAAGCACGTCTGTGGTGTGGAGGGATTTATACAGACCTCCACGCAGGTCGAATGAGGAGCTATTCAGTATTCAAAAAGTCATAATCTTGTTTCTCTATTGCTCATGTATTTTTGAACATCAGGTGTTAATCAATAATTATTAACCTGAAGCACCATGCGGTTTACAACAACATAAGCAACGACCGAATCACAACTCACTGAGAAAGATGAGCTGCTTCAATTGTGAGAGTGAAAAAAATCGATTTGGTTTGAATTGATGTCTTAAGTCATCCCGTGGCTGTGGGAATGAGAGCTCTGGATAGTGTTGTATTATGCAGGGGTCATATTGTGCGTTTTAATGATTAATGAAGAAGAAGATGAGCTTATGAGTCACCGAGGCATTGCCTCTGTCTGTCTGCTATTCAACCTTTTCCACTCCCTGACTTCCTCAAGGTCTCGGGACACAGGCTATAGCTCCTCATTCCTATCTGTCAGGGGAGCAGGGGCTGATGACAAAACAATAACAGCGCCTCACACAACTGTTGAAGAACAGCTAGGGCCACGGTGAAGTGAGGAGATTTTTACCTTGGTTATGCTGACTCAAAAGATAATACACACTGCTGGTAGTGCCTTACAGCCATCAGGACAAAAGTAAGTTGGTAAATGAGTAAGTAGCCTTGGCTTGTATGAGCCAGAAAAGCCCATAGGAGCAGGAGCCTATCTCCTGTTTCTGTAGCGTGAGGCAGGTTGATGTAGAAGTACACCACCTGGACAGCATGCTAGTCTATCGCAGGGCCTTACCCCCAGGGCCTTACCCCTAATCTATATTCCTAATTGCTTCATTTTTGGGATTTGCGTGTATTATTTTGTATTGTTAGGTTGTACTGCACAGTTAGGAACAAAATAATTCACTCACAAAACATCTGCTAAATATGTGTAAGTGATCAATAAAATGTTATTCTATTTTATCTATTTTATTTTTATGACTCGGCCAGGGAATTCCCTACCTTCCAATCTCAGGGCGAAAACACTAACTAAGGACACTGAGCTGGTAGGACAAAAAGGGCCACAAGTTGCTATTAAATCATAAGGGGGACAAATAAGAGTTGATTTGCTTCATGCAACACAACTCTAACAGAGTTCAGACACAGACAGACCGTCTCAATACAGATCCAATTAGATCTGGAGGATCATGGATGTACTTATTATTCAACGTGTGTTTCATCCGGCTGTGGGGAGAGAGACAAGATGATGTAACTACCATTCACCCACCAGCCTTGGGTTAGTAAGCTGGCGCTGCTGAATGGCAGACATTTGGCATTATTCACAACAGGCCTATGGCTTATTCCCCAGAATGTCATTGCAATTAACAGACAGATGGTCTGGGCCAGAAAATGCCAGCCTGCTGATGCTGGGGAATTTGAGTCAATATCTAATGTCCAGGAATTACATTTTCAACATACTAAATGTCTTGAATCACAGATTCACATTCACATTCTTCTTCCTCCTGATAATTACTATGTAAACATTTACTTAGAAACATAAAACATGCCTTTTTCTGGTCCAAATTATCCAGAGTCTGATCCAATCTCTCAGGTCCCCACTCCTTACCCTCTGGTCCTGAGAAGTGCAGAGATCAAGGTGACGAATATGCACCTGTTAACTTGTTAGGGAGTGGCAGCTGAGGGGTCGGTTTTGGAGAGCCTGGCGTGCCCAAAGTAAAATGCCTCCCATTCAGGCCCAGAAAATAGGATATGCACATATTTGGTACCATTGGATAGGAAACACTCTGAATTTTCCAAAACCGTTAACCATTTGTCTGTGAGTAAAACATAACGCATATAGCAGGCGAAACCCCGAGGACTTTCTGTCCTGGAAAAAGTGATTTTGACACATTGCTCATTTGGGCACCCCTCCCTCATGAAAATGACCATATAAGGGCATATGAATGCAGTACCCATCGCTTCCTTTAGATGTCAACAGTCTCGAGACAGTGTAAGTTTTCATTTTGGATGCTTTAGACCAGAGAATAAGAGCAAACCAGGAAGTGTATCTTTTATGTAAACAGTACCCAGTCTTGTGCATGACAAAGCGCACTGTGTCTTTTTACCGTCGTTATCGATCAGTTTATATTCGGTTGATTTATAATAGTAAATATACGTAAAAGTGTTCCTAAGGATACATTTAAAACTATGTTTGATTGTTCTTGGGCAAGTTTATAGGTATAAGATGAACGAGTTTGCGTCACGTTTCAATGGAGGAGTGGAGGTTGTCGTTTCTGATTATAACGCCAACCAAATGGAGGATTTATGGATAAAATACATTACTTTTTCTAACAAAAGAACCATGGATTGTCTTCGTTGGACACTTAGGATGACCTCAGCAGAAGTTCTTCAACAGGTAATTGATTTGTTTTCGCTGTGAAATGTGTTATGTGTGTGCCATGATGGCTAATTGATTCATGGCTATGGGAAAAATATGTGAGGTGCTACCCTCAAACAATCAAATGTGCTGCTTTCGCCGTAAAGCCTTTTTGAAATCTGACAACGCTGTGATATTGCCAAGAAACAGAGCTTTTGATGAGTATGGAACACTTGTATATTGGTGGATGTTTAATAATTCAACTTTTGGATTTTGAATTTGGCGCCTTACATTTTACCTGGTAGTGTCAGGAGCAGCCCGCTAGCGCCCCAGTGATCCCTGAAAAGTTAAGGGAGCAGAGATGCTCCATGATGACAGAACCAGCAGCAGTCTGTGACAGACATACTCCATGATGACAGAACCAGCAGCAGTCTGTGAAAGAGACACTCCATGATGACAGAACCAGCAGCAGTCTGTGACAGAGATACTCCATGGTGACAGAACCAGCAGCAGTCTGTGACAGAGACACTCCATGATGACAGAACCAGCAGCAGTCTGTAAAAGAGATACTCCATGATGACAGAACCAGCAGCAGTCTGTGACAGAGATACTCCATGGTGACAGAACCAGCAGGAGTCTGTGACAGAGATACTCCATGATGACAGAACCAGCAGCAGTCTGTGACAGAGATAATCCATGAGGACAGAACCAGCAGCAGTCTGTGACAGAGATACTCCATGATGACAGAACCAGCAGCAGTCTGTGACAGAGATACTCCATGATGACAGAACCAGCAGCAGTCTGTGAAAGAGATACTCCATGAGGACAGAACCAGCAGCAGTCTGTGACAGAGATAATCCATGAGGACAGAACCAGCAGCAGTCTGTGACAGAGACACTCCATGAGGACAGAACCAGCAGCAGTCTGTGACAGAGACACTCCATGATGACAGAACCAGCAGCAGTCTGTGACAGAGATACTCCATGGTGACAGAACCAGCAGGAGTCTGTGACAGAGATACTCCATGATGACAGAACCAGCAGCAGTCTGTGACAGAGATAATCCATGAGGACAGAACCAGCAGCAGTCTGTGACAGAGATACTCCATGATGACAGAACCAGCAGCAGTCTGTGACAGAGATACTCCATGATGACAGAACCAGCAGCAGTCTGTGAAAGAGATACTCCATGAGGACAGAACCAGCAGCAGTCTGTGACAGAGATAATCCATGAGGACAGAACCAGCAGCAGTCTGTGACAGAGACACTCCATGAGGACAGAACCAGCAGCAGTCTGTGACAGAGACACTCCATGATGACAGAACCAGCAGCAGTCTGTGACAGAGATACTCCATGATGACAGAACCAGCAGCAGTCTGTGAAAGAGATACTCCATGATGACAGAACCAGCAGCAGTCTGTGACAGAGATACTGCATGATGACAGAACCAGCAGCAGTCATGCCTACAGCACTGGCTCTCCCAACCAAAGTCAACACTGAGAAAAGAGAGTGAGAAAAAAGGTAAAGGAGACTTACTTTACAGCCAGGCCCAAATGGTTCACCTGGGGTTGGACACGTAGAGAAACAAACATCTTCCCTGCAGGAAGACCTGAGAGATCAAACAGATTCAGACGGATGGCACAAGATGCTTAGAGCCATGGAGCCAGCCCAGCCCTGGAATGTGTTCAGCTAAATGATTCATGTTGTGATTCTTCCTGTGCTTCCTCCCTTCCCGTTTGCAAAATTTCTGGATTTCCCATTTCTAGAAATAGGAATAAGGAAAGGGAACACAGAAAATACAGACGTAGAGTAGAGTAGAGCGCTTGGAAGTTCTGATGACACCAGAGTCTGTGTTAGTACATGAGATGTGGCTGGTTCTGATGACTCCAGAGCCTATGTTAGAACATGAGATGTGGCTGCGAGGGATGTGGTTGGTTGTGAGAGTGTTGGACAGGTCACAGACAGTAGACAGTCTTCTCCAGCGTGGGAGGGCTGTCTGGCCCAAAAACAAATCACACTTTGTGGACAGACCCAGTTTCCTGCCCTGATAAACATCACCTTCTCCGGATACCCTCCCGTTATACATATCAAGTCTTGAAAAGAAAACAGGAGACCAGGTTAAAAAAGTAAGAATCGCTGTTTTTCATTTTAAGTATCCTCCACCAATTCCCTCTGGCTTGATGAGAAATATCCAAATCCAACGTAACGACCACCCTGTTGGATTGTGGACACTAAAGAGATGGACATCTTTGGGAAGTCCCCCCCTTAACTGTGGATGGGGACCAGAAATATCTCTGCCACACCTAACAGACTGGATCATATCGACCCACAATGCATTTGGGGAAGGTCAGACCTGGAACAGAGCCAATGGGTCTCTCTAAAAATGAGAGATGAGTAGGTACCATGGTAAGAATGTTTGACTTGGGTGTCGCCTTGTCAGATGTGGTCATTGTGAGAATGTGGGATTCCTCTCTGATTGGAAAACAAATACACAGATCAATTAATCAGATTGATAGAGATGGAATATCTTATTGGAGAAATTTCAGTCATTTCCCTAAACACAGACAGATAGATGCACGCAAGCACACACACACACACACACACACACACACACACACACACACACACACACACACACACACACACACACACACACACACACACAACCATATGAATCCCTGCCACTCACACAAGAAAACATCCATAAAGGACAGCTATTTTTCTAGGCTCCCCTGAGGCTCCTACTCTCTCTCTTCCCTATACTTTACATGTTATTTCATAGTGTTTGTTCATATGGTTCCTGGTATCTGCCCGGCCCCTCAGGAGCCCCCACTCACCACAACCTCATCGCCCACTCCCCGACCCAGGAGGCCCCACTCCCCCCTGCCTCACCCTCACCGCCCACTCCCCCGACCCAGGAGGCCTCACTCCCCCCAGCCTCACCTTAACCGCCCCGCTCCCCGACCCAGGAGGCCCCACTCCCCCCAGCCTCACCCTCACTGCCCTGCTCCCTGACCCAGGAGGCCCCACTCCCCCCAGCCTCACCCTCACCGCCCACTCCCCCGACCCAGGAGGCCTCACCCCCCCCAGCCTCACCCTCACCGCCACGCTCCCCGACCTAGGGGCGACAGCACCTCATTGGTATTCCTACTGGGGTACAGGGTTCCAGAAGGGAAATGGACAGAAACAAGAGGTGAATGAGAAATGGGATGGATACTGGACAAAAAGCACAGTTTCTAGAGAAAAAGAGGAGAAGGGAGGCCACATTCCAGATGACTCCAGGGTGTCCCACAGTGATGGCCACTGATGAAGTCAATTAAGACTTTAGGAGCACCAAAGTGGCATCTCTGTATTCTTGATGCTGCGTTTGACATCCCATTGGACATTTTTTTCAATGGCATTCTATGATCAGTCAGATGAATGATCCAAGTCTCAGTGTGGGATTCACATGTTTGACTAATCAGATGACAGTTGAACAGACCAGACCCTAACACAGTCACTAGTACCAGGGGAAAAATTTCTGAGCAGACTCTCTCGCACACAATGACTCAGAGAAGGATTTACGAAAATAAAAAGATGTTCAATCTGCCCATGCCTGTGGCTATGAATATCTAGTCCTAGTCAGACATGATCGCACATAGCAGGATAGTGGGAGAAGTAAAGACAGAGTTTTAGAGAGGATTTCAGTACTAAGGCTCCCACCTCAACTCTCTCTGCCTGGGATAATAGGATGTGTCTCATAGAGAATCCTCTCTTTGTTATAGGCAGGGCAATTGTAATTTTTCTCAGGCAAACTCCTGACTGAGTCATACTGACATTATATGTTTTGTGCCTTAGCTTACCTACTGTTAGGGGAAAAGTGAGAACGTTCTCTCATTCTGAGGTGTCTAATATTCCTGCCATCACACTCAACACTGGCATCCGTGGAGGTTACTGTTCCATAACGCTATTATGTATTTCTCCTTTCAAGAAAAGGAGGAATACCTGAGGTGAAAACGTTTACAGTGTGAGTGGTGCATTAATGAGCATTGCCTCTGTACTTGTCCTGCCATGTTTCAATTACACAACTCTTTCCACGCCACTCAAAGCAAGTGACTATCTACCTCCTTGTAACGTCCAGGCCTGAGTGTACAGACTGGAGTGTTTAGTTTCGTTTTGGTGTAGGGTTTCTTTTGTTCTATGGTGTGTATTTCTATGTTGGGGTAATGGTTCCCAATTAGAGGCAGCTGAGTCTCGTTACCTCTAATTGGGAACCATATATATGTTTGGGGTTTGCACTTGAGTTTGGGGGGTTATTGTTGAATGTTACGATTATCGTGTTTAGGTTCATGCCATCGTGTTTAGTCAGGTTCATGCCATCGTGTTTAGTCAGGTTCATGCCATCGTGTTTAGTCAGGTTCATGCCATCGTGTTTAGTCAGGTTCATGCCATCGGGTTTAGTCAGGTTCATGCCATCGTATTTAGGTTTATGTCACAGTGTCCAGTTTAGGGTTTAGCGTTTGTGTTCAAGTCATGTTCTCCGTTTATTGTTTTGTTCCATCTCGTCCCGTCGTTAAATAAAGTATGTATTCTGGTTACTTCGCTGCGCATTGGTCTGTCCCAGGAGATAATCATGACACTCCTTAAGTCAATGTGATGTACAGTACTAATGAGCTGCTGTCTACTTCCTTAAGTCAACGTGATGTACAGTACAAATGAGCTGATATCTACCTCCTTAAGTCAATGTGATGTACAGTACTAATGAGCTATAAAGTAGCATTCAACAAGAACATATAATTCAGTTGGTGTGTAAAATCTGTCAATAACACTTTAGTGTATGTTTGTGTGTGAGAATGTAAGAGAGAGAGGGAGAAGGGGAGTGTGAGAGAGATAGCAAGAGGGAGGGAGAGAGTCAATGAGAGGGAGAGAGATATGGGGGAAAGAGTTTGGAGGCAGGGAGGGAGAGAATGAGGGAGGGAATGAGAGATGGGGAGAGAGCAAGCGGGAGAAAGAGAGACGGAGGGAGGGAGGGAATGAGAGATGGGGAGAGAGCAAGCGGGAGAAAGAGAGACGGAGGGAGGGAGGGAATGAGGGAATGAGAGATGGGGAGAGAGCAAGTGGGAGAAAGAGAGACAGAGAGAGAGAGAGAGAGAGAGAGAGAGAGAGAGAGAGAGAGAGAGAGAGTGATGGAGGGAGGGAGGGAGGGAATGAAAGATGGGGAAGAGAGCAAGCGAGATAAAGAGAGAGGGAGGGAGGGAGGTTTCTGTTCTGTCAGATTGTGTTTAAGTGACCATAGTGTTATAGAACAAATTGATCCTACAACACCGGCTCTGACGCTCGTCGAATGTGGCAGGGCTTGCAAACTTTTACGGACTACAAAGGGAAACCCAGCCGCAAGCTGCCCAGTGATGCGAGCCTACCAGACAAGCTAAATGCCTTTTATGATCGCTTCGCGGCAAACAACACTGAAGCATGCATGAGAGCACCAGCTATTCCGGACGACTGTGTGATTACGCTGTCTGTAGCCGATGTGAGCAAGACCTTTAAACAGATCAACATTCACAAAGCCGCAGGGTCAGACAGATTACCAGGACGTGTACTCAAGGCATGCACAGACCAACTGGCAAGTGTCTTCACTGACATTTTCAACCTCTACCTGACCGAGTCTGTAATACCTACGTTTCAAACAGACCACCATAGTCCCTGTGCTCAAGAAAGTGAAGGTAACCTGCCTAAATAATGAGAGAGAGAGAGAGAGAGAGAGAGAGAGAGAGAGAGAGAGAGAGAGAGAGAGAGAGATGAATGCTAGTCTGAATGACTATATGAATTAGTGGGGAGAGGGTTCACTGCTTCCAGTTCTCTTTAAAACAGTCAGCTTTACTAAAACATGTCTGGAGAGAAGGACGATCTGAAGCTCTTAAGACTCATTCTGCAGCCCATCAAAGGCAGCTGTGATGTCAGCCTGGTGAGACGTGAGGCGTGTTGGGAAGACACAGCAGCAGGAAGGGGACAAGACACTAAATAACCTCCCCACCGTCTTATACATCTCACCTCACCTCTGGCTTCACTCCCCCTGACAGACAGAATCCACAAAAGCAGAGCACCCTTCACCTCATGCCTCATCTAGGATCTTAGGCTCTCAATGTCAGAGCACCAATTGCATGGCTAAATTACAAGTTAAACAGGGTTATTGAAGGGGTGGATTTGGGATGCCAATTCAGTTCATGACCACGTTTGTATTGTTCACTCCTTTGTGTTCTTTTAGGGAGAAATGAGGCAGACTTCTGATGCACTAGTTTAGGGTGTTATTGAAAGGGGTTGTGGGAGATGGGAACAAATCAGTTCACATCAAAGCAATAACAACCATCACTATTCTATTCCTTATTTTTAAGAGATGCGAGAGAGAGCGGGAGAGAGAACAAGAAAGAGAGAGAGAGAGACAGATAGAACTAGCCTATAGGTCTGTAAAAGGTCTGTCTAATATCACTACAGAAGGCCAGTTACTCCTGTCACTTACTGCCCTCTCCTCTAATATACAGCCTTGAGAAATCATCATCAAAAATACCTAGATGTCCATGTGTGCTTATCTAAGCCGCTTGTCTTTAAAAACGACATTGTGGCCAAACTCCAAACACTCCTGTATATTTCCCAGCATGGACACAAACACAACTTTTTTTTTTTAAGGGGTGGATCAGCTTTAATATTGCGGAATTGTCTGCATCATTTCCAATCCCCCATATATTGTTTGGGTAAATATATATATCCATATACATACATACATATATATACACACACACACACACACACACACACACACACACACACACACACACATATATATACATATATATATATATATACATATACATATACATATACACACATATACATATACATACATACATACAGTATATCACAAAAGTGAGTACACCCCTCACATTTTTGTAAATATTTGAGTATATCTTTTCATGTGACAACACTGAAGAAATGACACTTTGCTACAATGTAAAGTAGTGAGTGTACAGCTTGTATAACAGTGTAAATTTGCTGTCCCCTCAAAATAACTCAACGCACAGCCATTAATGTCTAAACCGCTGGCAACAAAAGTGAGTACACCCCTAAGTGAAAATGTCCAAATTGGTCCCAATTAGCCATTTTCCCTTCCCGGTGTCATGTGACTCGTTAGTGTTACAAGGTCTCAGGTGTGAATGGGGAGCAGGTGTGTTAAATTTGGTGTCATCGCTCTCACACTTCCTCATACTGACTAGTCACTGGAAGTTCAACATGGCACCTCATGGCAAAGAACTCTCTGAGGATCTGAAAAAAAGAATTGTTGCTCTACATAAAGATGGCCTGGGCTATAAGAAGATTGCTAAGACCCTGAAACTGAGCTGCAGCACGGTGGCCAAGACCATACAGCGGTTTAACTGGACAGGTTCCACTCAGAACAGGCCTCGCCATGGTCGACCAAAGAAGTTGAGTGCACGTGCTCAGCGTCATATCCAGAGGTTGTCTTTGGGAAATAGACGTATGAGTGCTGCCAGCATTGCTGCAGAGGTTGAAGGGGTGGGGGGTCAGCCTGTCAGTGCTCAGACCATACGCCGTACACTGCATCAAATTGGTCTGCATGGCTGTCGTCCCAGAAGGAAGCCTCTTCTAAAGATGATGCACAAGAAAGCCCGCAAACAGTTTGCTGAAGACAAGCAGACTAAGGACATGGATTACTGGAACCATGTCCTGTGGTCTGATGAGACCAAGATAAACTTATTTGGTTCAGATGGTGTCAAGCGTGTGTGGCGGCAACCAGGTGAGGAGTACAAAGACAAGTGTGTCTTGCCTACAGTCAAGCATGGTGGTGGGAGTGTCATGGTCTGGGGCTGCATGAGTGCTGCCGGCACTGGGGAGGTACAGTTCATTGAGGGAACCATGAATGCCAACATGTACTGTGACATACTGAAGCAGAGCATGATCCCCTCCCTTCGGAGACTGGGCCACAGGGCAGTATTCCAACATGATAACGACCCCAAACACACCTCCAAGACGACCACTGCCTTGCTAAAGAAGCTGAGGGTAAAGGTGATGGACTGGCCAATCATGTCTCCAGACCTAAACCCTATTGAGCATCTGTGGGGCATCCTCAAACGGAAGCTAGAGGAGTGCAAGGTCTCTAACATCCACCAGCTCCGTTATGTTGTCATGGAGGAGTGGAAGAGGACTCCAGTGGCAACCTGTGACGCTCTGGTGAACTCCATGCCCAAGAGGGTTAAGGCAGTCCTGGAAAATGATGGTGGCCACACAAAATATTGACACTTTTTGGAACAATTTGGACATTTTCACTTAGGGGTGTACTCACTTTTGTTGCCAGCGGTTTAGACATTAATGGCTGTGCGTTGAGTTATTTTGAGGGGACAGCAAATTTACACTGTTATACAAGCTGTACACTCACTACTTTACATTGTAGCAAAGTGTCATTTCTTCAGTGTTGTCACATGAAAAGATATACTCAAATATTTACAAAAATGTGAGGGGTGTACTCACTTTTTTTAGAATATACCTTTTATTCCCCACAAACCCTTCCACCCCTCCCCCAATTGGAGTAAACTAATAAACAATAACACTTAGGCTTCTACCTTCAGTTTATAAATACTATACACATTTTACAGACACAATCTATTTTACAGTAGTTATATTTTGTTTGTTTTTAGTCTTTGCCTTCCTCTATTTCTGATGTCCGTCCAGTTTGATTTCTGTTTGTAACTGTGCTATTTCACAAAATGTCTGAATTTTGTGAAATAGGATTTATCGCAATTTTTGTGAAATAGCAACTAAGCATGTATGAGTTCAGCCCTTATGAAAGGTTAGCACTAGCACTGACTCTTTAAAATGTCCAGCACTTTCTTCAAATCAAATTTCAGAAAGTAAACATAACAATTTCAGACAAATCGCACCAGCAGGCAGCCCTGTTTGTGTTGGCTTATGCTAGTTACTCTGCAAGGGTAGCTGAGTGTGACTACTGTTTTCTAGTAAACAGCATTTAGTCTATGTGTCCGCACAAAAAAACGAGTACAAACGTATCCTTGAGTCAGATATTGGTCTCTTTTACCTGAATTGGATATTTGCTTTTCATCCAACTTCTTTACTAGCCAGGTGGGCTTCTGACAGCCTGCACTACACTCAGTCATCCAAAAGGCGAGGTCTGTACAGGACCAGGGTTGGGCTCAATCCCATTATTCAGGTACCAGGGTTGGGCTCAATCCCATTATTCAAGTACCAGGGTTGGGCTCAATCCCATTATTCAGGTACCAGGGTTGGGCTCAATCCCATTATTCAGGTACCAGGGTTGGGCTCAATCCCATTATTCAGGTACCAGGGTTGGGCTCAATCCCATTATTCAGGTACCAGGGTTGGGCTCAATCCCATTATTCAGGTACCAGGGTTGGGCTCAATCCCATTATTCAAGTACCAGGGTTGGGCTCAATCCCATTATTCAGGTACCAGGGTGGGGCTCAATCCCATTATTCAGGTACCAGGGTGGGGCTCAATCCCATTATTCAGGTACCAGGGCTGGGCTCAATGCCATTATTCAGGTACCAGGGTTGGGCGCAATCCCATTATACAGGTACCAGGGTTGGGCTCAATCCCATTATACATGTACCAGGGTTGGGCTCAATCCCATTATACAGGCACCAGAGTTGGGCTCAATTCCATTATACATGTACCAGGGTTGGGCTCAATCCCATTATACAGGCACCAGGATTGGGCTCAATCCCATTATACAGGCACCAGGATTGGGCTCAATTCCATTATACATGTACCAGGGTTGGGCTCAATTCCATTACACAGGACCAGGGTTGGACTCAATCCCATTATACAGGTACCAGGGTTGGGCTCAATCCCATTGTACAGGTACCAGGGTTGGGCTCAATCCCATTATACAGGTACCAGGGTTGGGCTCAATTCCATTACACAGGACCAGGGTTGGGCTCATTCCCATTATACAGGTACCAGGGTTGGGCTCAATTCCATTACACAGGACCAGGGTTGGGCTCAATCCCATTATACAGGTACCAGGGTTGGGCTCAATCCCATTATACAGGTACCAGGGTTGGGCTCAATTTCTTTTCAATTCCAGTCAATTCAGAAGTAAACATAATTCCACATGTTCCTAATTGAAAAGCATTGAATATAATAGGAATTTGAATTGCAGTGTATTTCCTGAATTGACAGGAATTGAAATGGAATTGACCCCAACCCTGGCAGGTACTTCACCTACAGGGACTCATACCTTTCATACGTACGCTGTGTCTGCACACTAGGTCTGGGAACATTCCGCTGAGCTCTACTGCTACTCATTTCTCGTCGCTCATTAAAATACCTTACCTGGAGCCACACCACCTACATGCACCAGCTCAGCTCCTGTTCCCACTAGGAGAAGTGATATACTACACCACCTACCTGGCTGAGGATTCTGAGGACAACAACACACACACAATTAAATTCAAAACAAGAACATTCGGTTTTAAATGTGATACAGGGAGAGAAAACCCCTTAAGGCCATCAAGTCTGTCAAGTCTGTTTAGTCTGTCAAGTCTAACACTGCCATGACATGAGTTTTATAATTCTCATTGATGAAGTTCTTTACTGAAAACAATTATAGCAACTACAGTCTACTCCTAACTGAGAGTCAATAGCCACTAGGTTCCGATATGACATTCACACCCCTCCCCTGGTCCTGGCCATGCTCCCCTTCCCTGGTCCTGGCCATGCTCCCCTCCCCTGGTCCTGGCCATGCTCCCCTCCCCTGGTCCTGGCCATGCTCCCCTTCCCTGGTCCAGGCCATGCTCCCCTCCCCTTCCCTGGTCCTGGCCATGCTCCCCTCCCCTGGTCCTGGCCATGCTCCCAGGTCTGCCATTTGTTGTGGGAGCAGTGAGTGGTGTGGAGGGACTAGGGAGGCTGACAACAGAGCCAGGTAGTGGAGCTATGACTTCCATCATTCACAGCCTTTGATAAGAGGTCACCAGGGGTTCAGATAGAAGGGGAGAGATGGAGAATAGAAAGAAGAACAGAAGGAATGACATGATGTCAGGGAACCTGTGTGTGCCTCCATCCCCATCTGGCCCTGTGTGCCTCCATCTCCATCTGGACCTGTGTGCCTCCATCTGGCCCTGTGTGCCTCCATCTGGCCCTGTGTGCCTCCATCTCCATCTGGCCCTGTGTGCCTCCATCTCCATCTGGCCCTGTGTGCCTCCATCTCCATCTGGCCCTGTGTGCCTCCATCTCCATCTGGCCCTGTGTGCCTCCATCTCCATCTGGCCCTGTGTGCCTCCATCTCCATCTGGCCCTGTGTGCCTCCATCTACATCTGGCCCTGTGTGCCTCCATCTCCATCTGGCTCTGTGTGCCTCCATCTCCATCTGGCCCTGTGTGCCTCCATCTCCATCTGGCCTTGTGTGCCTCCATCTCCATCTGGCCCTGTGTGCCTCCATCTCCATCCATGTCTGTGTGCAATGGGCATGACACACGCACGGGCTTGCAGGAAAAAACACACACATGCATGCGTGCACACACACACACACACAGACACAAACACACACACACACACCTCTCTCAGACAAGCACTCTCTAAGAGGCAATATTAAACTCATGACACATGTTATGGTTGGCCACCGGGGACATGTTCACCATTCATTCCAACTCTTATTAATGCAGTGTTGTTAGTTTGATTTAAATTCTTGACCATTAAGCCTAAGTGGATGTGTGAGCACGCCTCCTCTGATAGTCTACGTAATCCTTTTATGAATAAACATTTACACTGAAATCTCTCAACCGCTGACAACATTCCTTATTCAGGAGATGATAAATATTAATTTGTACTCTCTAATTTTTTCCCCAATTAATTTGACTATGCATGGGGTTTGAAATTACGGGAAGCATGGAGTTTTATAAAGAACCAGGGATGATATGAGGCCTACAGATTGATATCATTATTAACATCCTCTGACATGGAACTAACTCAGGATGCTGAGGTACCCTCTTGAATGTACAGATTTTTATTTTAACCTTCATTTAACTAGGCAAGTCAGTTAAGAACAAATTCTTATTTACAATGACAGCCTACTGGAGAGCAGTGGGTTAACTGCCTTGTTCAGGGGCAGAACAACAGATTTTTTCCTTCTCAGCTCAGGGATTCGATCCAGTAATGTAATGTGTACATGTAGGTAGCGGTAAAGTGACAATGCATAGATGATAAACAGTGAGTAGCAGCAGTGTACAAACAAGGGGGCGGTCAATGCAAAAATTCCGGGTGGCCATTTGATTAATTGTTCAGCATTCTACACCCCAAACAGTCTTATGGCTTGGGGTGTAGAAGCTGTCAAGAAACCTTTTGGACATAGACTTGGCACTCCTGTAGCGCTTGCCGTGTGGTAACAAAGAGAACAGTCTATGACTTGGGTGACTGGAATCTTTGACAATTTTTCTGAGACACCCTAGTATATACGTTCTGGATGGCAGGAAACTTGGCCCCAGTGATGCACTGGGCTGTACGCACTACCCTTACGGTAGGATATCAAGCAATTGCCAAACCAAGCGGTGATGCAACCTGTCAGGATGCTCTCGATGATGCAGCTGTAGAACTTTTTGAGGATCTGGGGACCCATGCCAATTGAGATTACACCATATGTGGATCTGTTGGGGCAGTATGCGAATTGGAGTGGGTCTAGGGTTCTGGGATGATGGTGTTGAGCCATGACCAGCCTTTCAAAGCACTTCATGGCTACCGACATGAGTGCTATGGGGCAGTAGTCATTTAGGCAGGTTACCTTCACTTTCTTGGGCAAAGGAACTATGGTGGTCTGCTTGAAACATGTAGGTATTACAGACTCGGTCAGGGAGAGGTTGTAAATGTCAGTGAAGACACTTGCCAGTTGAGTACACGTCTTGGTAATCTGTCTGGCCCCGCAGCCTTGTGAACGTTGACCTGTTTAAGGGACTTGCTCACATCGGCTATGGAGAGCGTGATCCCGCAGTCTTTCGGAATAGCTCGTGCTCTCATGCATGCTTCAGTGTTGTTTGTCTCGAAGTGAGCATAAAAGCCATTTAGCTCGTCTGGTAGGCAGGGATTTGGGCCAATTTGGGCTACAATCAATGTAAAGATATCCCCTTTTCAATGTAAAGATATCCTTCTTCAATGTAAAGATATCCTTATTCAATGTAAAGATATCTTTCTTCAATGTAAAGATATCTTTCTTCAATGTAAATATGTCCTTCAATGTAAAGATATTCCTCTTCAATGTAAAGATATCCCTCAACAATGTAAATATATCCTTCTTCAATGTAAAGATATCTTTCTTCAATGTAAAGATATCCCTTTTCAATGTGAAGATATCCCTCAACAATGTAAATATATCCTTCTTCAATGTAAAGATATCCCTTTTCAATGTAAAGATATCCTTCTTCAATGTAAAGATATCCTTCTTCAATGTAAAGATATCCCTCTTCAATGTAAAGACATTCCTCTTCATGCTATATGGTCTAAGTGTGAGATCTCAATACAACACGATAAAACAAGGGGATTGATGCAACCAAATTCATTGCATGGATACAGTACCTCTTGTGCCATCACAAGAGTGGCGTTGTGGAGCCCCGGCACGGGGGAGAGAGGGGTGGCCGCCGCATGCGTCTGAATCCAGAGGCCCATGATGCAAGGAGGAGGTGGCAGAGCGGGGAATCTGGGGACAGGTATGACAGTAATTAGCGGTGTGGTAATGTATGCCAGTCACAGGGGGTCGAGCTGACAGAGGAAACAAAACAGACAACCCACCCCTATATTATTTTAATCACTCCTTCACACACACACACACACACACACACACACACACACACACACACACACACACACACACACACACACACACACACACACACACACACACACGCCTCATGCTCTGGCAGTCACCTCCTCCAACCCCCTGCCTTGCTCTGATGTTTATATGCAAAATGCTATCAGAGCAATCTGTCACACAAACATAATCACCAACCCTCCCTCCTCTCCTCCCTCTCCTCCCCCTCTCCTCCCCCTCTCTTCACATCTCCTTACCTTTCCCGCTTTCAACAAATCCATCACTGAAACGGATTAACCATCCTAGTGTGTACACCTTGTATGGATGCTGCCACCATTGATGTTATGGGGGAGGAACAAAGAGGAACAAGTTTGGTGTTACTTGCTTCATCAAGTAGAAAACACATTAAAAGGTTCAAGATGGCATCTGAATTGTCTCATTTGTAACTAGCAGTGCTGCTGTTCAGAGTGAGAGGAGAAGAGAAAAGTGAAAATCAATGTAGACAGACACAGCAATAGACAGATCAATCCCTATCAATGCTCAGGACGTCATGTCCATTACAACGTCACAAACAGCCATGAACCTGTCAGAGAAAGACCACCACACATTCCCTCTCTCAAACACACACACACACACACGCACGCAGGCACACACACATATAGTTGAAGTCGGAAGTTTACATACACCTTAGGCAAATACATTTAAACTCAGTTTTTCACAATTCCTGACATTTAATCCTAGTAAGAATTCTCTGTTTTAGGTCAGTTAGGATCACCACTTTATTTTAAGAATGTGAAATGTCAGAATAATAGTAGAGAATGATTTATTTAAGCTTTTATTTCATTCATCACATTCCAAGTGGGTCAGAAGTTTACATACACTCAATTAGTATTTGGTAGCATTGCCTTTAAATTGTTTAACATGGGTCAAATGTTTCGGGTAGCCTTCCACAAGCTTCCCACAATAAGTTGGGTGAATTGTGGCCCATTCTTCCTGACAGAGCTCGAGTAACTGAGTCAGGTTTGTAGGCCTCCTTGCTCGCACACGCTTTTTCAAATTTTCTATAGGATTGAGGTCAGGGCTTTGTGATGGACACTCCAATACCGTGACTTTGTTGTCCTTAAGCCATTTTGCCACAACTTTGGAAGTATGCTTGGGGTCAAATTCTTATTGTGCAGAAGGGCTCCAAGTCCCCATGTAAAGAATGACACTCCAGAGCAGTGGAGATTAACAGAGATTAGATGTGGAACTGGATCATATAACTGGAAGGGTTTCTCTTCTCTTCTGGCTGTTGTTGCGGCAGGCAGGCAGTTGGAAGGACAGCCACAGGGCTTGGCGTCTGTCTGTCTGCGTGAGAGAGAGCTAAGGATTTGAATAAAAGCCCTCTTTCCTTTTGACTGCCACATGGCTGCTGTTACTATGTCAACGTTTACAGCTCTATCATAGTGTGGTTAACAGATTTTCATTTTTTTCCCCTATCTGTCTCATCATAAGTATGCTTGGGGTAATTGTTCATTTGGAAGACCCATTTGCGACCAAGCTATAACTTCCTGACTGATGTCTTGAGATATTGCTTCAATATATCCACATAAATTTCCTCCCTCATGATGCCATCTATTTTGTGAAGTGCACCAGTGCCTCCTGCAGCAAAGCATCCCCACAACATGATGCTGCCACTCCCGTGCTTCACGGTTGGGATGGTGTTCTTGGCTTGCAGACCTCCCCCTTTTTCCTCCAAACATAACGATGGTCCTTATTTTTTATTTTTTATTTTTTATGGCCTAACAGTTCTTTTTTTGTTTCATCCGACCAGACGACATTTCTCCAAAAAGTACAATCTTTGTTCCCATGTGCAGTTGCAAACCGTAGCCTGTCTTATTTATGGCAGTTTTGAAGCAGTGGCTTCTTCCTTGCTGAGTGGCCTTTCAGGTTATGTCGATATAGGACTCGTTTTACTGTGGATATAGATCATTTTGTACCTGTTTCCTCCAGCATCTTCACAAGGTTCTTTGCTTTTGTTCTGTGATTGATTTGCATTTTTCGCACCAAAGTACGTTCATCTCTAGGAGACAGAACGGGTCTCATTCCTGAGAGGTATGACAGCTGCATGGTCCCATGGTGTTTATACTTGCGTACTATTGTTAGTACAGATGAACGTGGTACCTTCAGGCATTTGGAAATTGTTCCCAAGGATGAACCAGACTTGTGGAGGTCTACAATTTTTTTTCTGAGGTCTTGGCTGATTTGTTTTGATTTTTCCATGATGTCAAGCAAAGAGGCACAGAGTTTGAAGGTAGGCCTTGAAATACATCCACAGGTACACTTCTTATTGAAAAATTATGTCTAATAGCTTATCAGATGCTTCTTAAGCCATGACATCATTTTCTGGAATTTTCCAAGCTGTTTAAAGGCACAGTCAACTTAGTGTATGTAAACTTCTGACCCACTGGAATTGTGAAACAGTGAATTATAAGTGAAATAATCTGTCTGTTAACAATTGTTGAAAAAATTACTTGTGTCATGCACAAAGTAGATGTCCTAACCGACTTGCCAAAACTATAGTTTATTAACAAGAAATTTGTGGAGTGGTTGAAAAACAAGTTTTATTCCAACCTAAGTATATGTAAACTTCCGACTTAAACTGTACCTGTTTTTCTAAAGTTGATTTCCAACACCTATCTTTATTTCCAAATTATAATTGTGCAGAAGGGCTCCAAGTCCCCATGTAAAGAATGACACTCCAGAGCAGTGGAGATTAACAGAGATTAGATGTGCAACTGGATCATATAACTGGAAGGGTTTCTCTTCTCTTCTGGCTGTTGTTGCGGCAGGCAGGCAGTTGGAAGGACAGCCACAGGGCTTGGCGTCTGTCTGTCTGCGTGAGAGAGAGCTAAGGATTTGAATAACAGCCCTCTTTCTTTTTGACTGCCACAAGGCTGTCAACGTTTACAGCTCTATCATAGTGTGTTAACAGATTTTCATTTTTGTCTCTATCTGTCTCATCATAAGTATAGTTTTTAAGAGCGTCTCTGTTATATCTTTCTTGTCTTGTTATAAAATACTTGTGCCAGCCAAGAGTCTGGGCCAAGAGATCCCCTAAAACAGCATGGAGGAGAGCCAAACTGACTGGAAAGTAACACAAATAAAGTCAGAAAACGTAGAGTTTCATCAACTGCAAGGTAATGTCACTTAAATGTGGATCATGTGAAGCTTAGAAGATACTGATCGTAATATGATGGAAATTAGGGGTATTCAATAAAGCCTACATTGACATATTCTTCACTCAGCGTCTGCGACTAACTGACACAACTGTCTGAGCAAAAAGTCATTTTCCACGTCTGGTTCCAGGCGGCTTCAACACTGAGCTCCACTAATCAAATTTGAAGATAGTGAGACGTGAGGAGTATAGTGATGAACTTCAGTAGTCGAATATTGGTATATATCTGATATATTTTCAGCAGGTCATGTTGTGTTGGTATCCTGACTAGTTGGAACCCTCACTAATAGATCAGAGAGAATGGTTTATTTAAATTCAATTTCAATAAGGAAACATTACACTCTTAGAAAAAAGGGTTCCAAAAGGGTTCTTCGGCTGTCCCCATGGGACCCTTTTTGGTTCAAAGTAGAACTCTTTTGGGTTCAATGTAGAACCTCCTGGGGAAGGGGTTCTACATGGAACTCAATAGGGTTCTTCTACCTGGAACCAATAGGGCTCTACCTGGAACCAAAAAGGGTTCTTAGAACGGTTCTAGATAGCAACTTTTTTTCTAAGAGTGTAAATGGCATCAGTACACTATTAGAAAAAAGGGTTCCAAAAGAGGTTTTCAGCTATCCCCATATGAGAACCCTTTTTGGTTCCAGAGAGAACCCTTTTTGGTTCCACATAGAACCATTTTGGGTTCCATGTAGTACCCTCTGTGGAAAGGGACCTACATGGAACCCAAAAGGGTTCTACCTGAAATCAAAAAGTGTTCTTCAAAGGGTATGGGGAATGCCGAAGAATCCTTTTATGTTCTAGATAGCACCTTTTTTTCTAAGAGTGTGGGAACTAATGCTGTATTGTTTGACACTATATACGATGTTCATAAATACACAATGCACAATAATTAACCATCGACACAATAAAATCTACAATATTTTTGGGAACGATACAGAAGTAAAGGTCCATAGAAAGGTTTCATAGCTCCTCTACCTCCGTCTCCCTTTTCTCTCCCTACCTACAGTATGTTTCCGTTTTCTGTCATATTCTTTCCGCACTTCAGAAAAGTTATTTCACTACCATTCCACATTCCCTTTCTGTTTGACATTAGTTCCAGCGGATACTCTTTCTGAAATAAATTCTGACATTCGCCACAGATTTTCACTACGCCTTGACAAATATTCACATCGAACTCAAACAGGGTGTGAGAAGTGGTGGAGTTCAAAGGGAATCTACAATAGATGACAGCTCTCTTAACCAATTATGTGTATTACAGGCAGCATGCTGGCAAACCTTCCCCACATTAACAGATAACAAAAATAAAGTGTGGGATAAAGAGATGGCATATGACAGAGAGAGGAAAGGTCTCTCTCTCTCTCTCTCTCTCTCTCTCTCTCTCCTCATCACAATGAATGTCCAGCGTCCTCAGTCAGCTCCTGGGCTTTAAGGGAATCATCCGTTAATAAACATAGACTACTTTGTCTTCCAGTAGATACCCAGGCCTCCTGAGAAAGCTTTTATAAGGCTCTTAGAGCTGATTAGCACTGTAATGTTTATACACCGCTGTCTTCTTGCCAACCAGTTGCCCGGGGAGCACTTTGGGGAGCGTTACTCAATAGCATAAGGAATCGCCTCAAACAGAACCCCCTAATCAGAGGTAATGTATTAACCCCTTAGTGAACAATGAAGGAAGACAAAGGGAAAGAGCATTGCTTTAAAGGCAATGTAAGTTCAAAGGTAAGAATGGGGAACAGAAGCCAAAAAGAGTTTCTCTACTGAGGGTACACCAGCTAAATTATAAGTACAGACAGAGCGTCTACTTGTTTGTGAACATATTTGTGAACACATGCCAATTAGTCCAAGCTAAAACTTAAACTACGCAGTTTAGACTTTTAGAAGTCAGTGTGAGGGGTGTTGTGGAAATTACTACCAGGGACACCTGAAGTCAATATTAAATGAATCATTCTTTATGACGAGCGAGCTGGAGAGGTTCCAACAAACTTAATGCACTATAGTATATCATTGTCAACAGAACCCGTGGTATTGACACATGTTCAGCAGCATCGTGGATGAGGGTTGACAACAGAATTTGGCATTACAAGGCACGAATCATACTCCAGCTCTGACATTGGCTGTAATTGCTTTCTATTGATTTGCCGTTCACCGTACACCTTGCACATTACCCTGCTCTGGCTTTTTAACTTGAGTCTGCGCCAAACATTCATAGAGGGTTTGGAAGGGGATCACAGCTTCAAACCTCCGGCCAATCACCAGGTATGGTATCGGAAAGGTTCTGTTATTCTTTCAACCTGACAAAGTCCAGGGGGGTGGGCAGTCCAATCCAGTTCAGGCACAAAGGGTCATTTCTCATTCAAGAGTCCACTCATAATAAAAAAATGTCTTGTTTTTGCCAAAACAGACAGAAAAAGTTTCGAATCAATTAGCAACTCAAGTTGCTAGACATTTTTTTATTATGAGTGGACTCTTGAATGAGAAATGACCCTTTGTGCCACACAACTGTGAGAAGAAGCAGCGCTACAGACTGAGGTAGAAGGCTGAGGGAAGGATAAGGACACACAGCAGGTCAACATCGATACCTCTCAGGAGGCTGAGATAAGTGACTTGTATCTCCTAAATAGACTTTAACACTTAGGATTGTGGGTTGTTCATTTTCCTGACAAAAGACAAGGCCTATTGCAGCGGGCATTGATCACCTGATGCTGAGCCTGTTTGTGTGGAGGTGAGGGCTGGGCCGTGATAACACGTGGCCTCAGTCACAGACACTGTTTGTTAAACAGGGGAAAAGGAAGCATTTCACTGTTCGTCTACACCCGTTGTTATGAAGCATGTGACAAACATAATTTGATTGATTGAAGAAAAAGAGAGAGAGAAAATGGCATCATCTCCTGAGTGAAGCTTCATGGGCTCTGTCAGAACTAACACGCCACGTCCACATCGCACAAAGCCACACAGAGGCATCAGTATTCAGGGTCCATCGCACCCCTTTGCCCCCTCCACACCCCCCTGCAGCCCTCCACACACCCCTGCGCCCTCCACACACCCCTGCCCCCCCAGACGTGGGCAGACCACGCTGCCGGGTGGATCAGCAGAGGCACTCATTACTTTAGGTGATATTTGCTTTTTCAGTTAAGCTCCAGCACTAGGGGGGTTAGCTGTCCTCACTCTGGGTTTGGCAGTGCCAGGGCAGGATTAAGATGCCCCGTTCAGGATGTGGACCTGGCGATGGCAACAGGACAAATGGGTCTGCAGGCATTCTGTGCTTCTGGAAAAACAAAAATATCTTTATCTCCCTAGGTGAGTCGACGTTCCTTTGTTTGCCATGACAACCGGAGACAGGGCACATACTGTGAAGAACAGGGCCAACAAGAAGCTGCTGTTCTCTCCTGCTCCTCCTGCTGATGTGGTGCTGGGGCATATTGCCCCTATGATTGTGTCTGACCAGGCAAGATGAATGTCTCCTCTGGCTGAGGTTCTGCAGTGGGTATTATGTGTTATACATTCAGGAAATAATGCTATACTCACACATACTGGACTGGCCTCGCTCTCTCACCAAGGTTCGCTGGATCTGTTCAAAAACCCTGCGCGGTTGTGACAACTTCAGGACTGTTAATTAACCACATTGTTGCCCTTTTTTCACATTCTTGAAACATTTTAGCGGTGTGGTTTAGCAGACGAAACACAAGGTCTGCTTTGCCTGCTAAACCATTATGTGGTCGGTCAGGAGGAGAGAGGTGCTACCTGCAAATGTATTCAGTTAATTAGCCAATTAAACTAATCAAACTTCTTTGGGAGCAGTGCATGAGGTGACCGTTTTGGAGAGCCTGGCGTGCCCAAAGTAAAATGCCTTCCATTCAGGCCCAGAAAATGGGATATGCATATATATATATAAATAGGATATGCATATATGCATTTAGTACCATTGGATAGGAAACACTCTGAATTTTCCAAAACTGTTAACCATTTGTCTGTGAGTGAAACAGAATGCATATGGCAGGCAAAACCCCGAGGAATTTCTGTCCTCTTGATGACAACAGTACCCAGCGCGCGAGCACGAGAAGTCACGCCGTGTCTTTTTTACCGTCGTTATCGATCAGTTTATATTCCGGCTTATTTATAATAGTAAATATACGTAAAAGTGTTCCTAAGGATACATTTAAAACTATGTTTGATTGTTCTTGGACAAGTTTATAGGTATAAGATGAACGAGTTCGCGCCGCGTTTCAATGGACTAGTGGAGGCTGTCGTTTCTGATTATAACGCGTGAACCAAATGGAGGATTTATGGATAAAATACGTTACTTTTTCTAACAAAGAACCATGGATTGTCTTCGTTGGACACTTAGGATGACCTCAGCAGAAGTTCTTCAACAGGTAATTGATTTGTTTTCGCTGTGAAATGTGTTATGTGTGTGCCATGATGGCTAATCGATACATGGCTATTGGAAAAATATGTGAGGTGCTAGCCTCAAACAATGAAATGTGCTGCTTTCGCCATTAAGCCTTTTTGAAATCTGACAACGCTGTGATATTGCCAAGAAACAGAGCTTTTGATGAGTATGGAACACTTGTATATTGGTGGATGTTTAATAATTCAACTTTTGGATTTTGAATTTGGCGCTTTACATTTTCTCTGGTAGTGTCGGGACGAGCCCGCTAGCGCCCCATTGGGCCCCAAGAAGTTTTAATGTGGAGCTGTCAGGACTGGCTTTGAAGGGGAAGCTGAAGGGAAGCAAAAAATTAAATTATTTTTGTAAGGAAACAGTCTTGGTGGTTTATGTTTTTTTAAATGCCAGTTAAGGGCCTAAGACCCTGTCAGAAAGGGATATTGTGCTCATTAAAGAGAGAATCGTACACATTCAGAGGCGGGAAGTAATGCAGCTGGACTTATGGATCCAGACCAGAGAAGGCTGGTGGGAGCAGCTATAGGAAGACGGGCTCATTGTAATGGCTGGAATGGAATAAATGGAACAGTATCAAACACATCAAACATGGAAACCACATGTTTTACTCCGCTCCATTTACTCCATTACAATGGGCCCATCCTCCTATAGCTCCTCACACCAGCCTCCTCTGATCCAGACTAATAAATTGTGGAAATGGATGAACGCAAAAGGCAAATAAATGACTTAATGGAAAAACGACTTGAAAATCCTCACACCTGGCTGCAGCTTCTCCCATTTCCCTTGATTCCCTTATAACACTTAGATCACTTAGAGAGTGAGCGTTATTTCTAGTAATGGTTACCTGGAGAAAATCGGACCTCCGAAATGAAAATGGATTACCCTCCCATCAGCTAAATATATTTTATCTAAACCCTCCATGAACGCTTAAAATAAAAAAAGTGATCCTCAAAATAATAATTAAAACAAAGTGGATAGCAGAGAACATGCCAACCATTTGCCTTCACTTGTTGGACAGACCAGAGCCTTAGAGATGCCGTTTCTGAAACTGTTCCTCGTCCTGTAACCATTACATGGCAATGCAGGAACTTGATAGCGCACAAGGCTCCGGGCCAGAAGGCTGTGGGTTCGCAGACCACCGTGGACAAGAGTAGGGGTTGGAAAGATCTCCTTTATTAAACTAAAAGCATTGTATGAATCTATCATCGTATTTGCAGGTCTGAGAAAAAAATTGCTTTTTATTAACATTTCATGCAAATTTTACTTCATTTGACATATTAGCAGAATTATGTTTTATACCACACAAATTACTGAAATTACAGGCTAAGAATGAACAGAGAGTTAGAACTATGTGTTGTCATATTTCTCCAAGGCCAAATCAGTGTGTCTTGTTTGAAACAAAACTGTCCCTGTTTGCAAATTATAGGAATCTGACCATGGTACTTAAAAACAAATGTAGGCTTTAACTGCTGGTGTTTCCTTAAAAGCTGTCTGGGTTTAAACATCTTATATCGTACAGAAAGTGAATAGTTTAATTAACTGATAGTGACAGAATTAGATTACTTCCCAACCAAGTCAGCCTCAATGTAAAAAAACCAAAAAAACAATGATAACTCCATATGCATCGGAGTCACATCTTTCCAGGGTATTTTTACAGCTTGTTTCTAAGTCTTGTTTCTAGTATAAAGCATCGGGAACCAAAGCGCTGTTATTGATCCCTTTATATGATAATCAGATCCGTTTTATTTTTCTTCAAAATGTTAAGCTAACTAAGTGTAGACCTGTGCTTTCTGCTCTTTTCGCTAATAAAAGTTGGCTTATTGTTAGGGTTGCGTAACTGGTGGCACAGAAGTCAGGCGCAGGAGAGCAACACTTAGTACAAAACGCAGTTGTTTAATATGACCATAAAATGGTACAAAACACGAGAATAAATGGGCACAAAATACCCATAGCGCACCAGTATAATAAACGTGCAACAACACTAACAACACAAACAATTCCGGACAAGGACATGTGGGGAAACAGAGGGTTAAATACTGTCACGCTTCTCTTCGTTAGGGACAGACCAAGACGCAGCGATGTAGCCAGAATACATGTTTAATGACGAGACGGAACAAAACAATAAACGAAGAAACAAGACGTGAGCCCTAACGCTAAATACTAAACTATACACAAAGAACTAAACCTAACCACGACTGGCGAAACCTAACCTAACCACGAACGGAGAAACCTAACTAGACATAAATTGAGAAACCTAACTAGACACGAAAGACAAGAACCCGACTGAACAAGATGAACGTAACATAAACATAATCAATAACCCACGAAACAAAAGTGCAACTCCCAAATATATATATGGTTCCCAATTAGAGACAACGAGACTCAGCTGCCTCTAATTGGGAACCATTATCCCAACATAGAAATATACACCCTAGAAAACACAAACCCTACACCAAAACGAAACCAAAACGCTCCAGCCTGTAATCTCGGGCCTGGGCGTTACAAATACACAACATGTAATGAATGGAATTGAAACCAGGTGTGTGGGAAGACAAAACAAATGGAAAATGAAAAATGGATCGATGATGGCTAGAAGACCGGCGACACCGACCGCCGAACGTCGCCCAAACAAGGAGAGGCACTGACTTCGGCGGAAGTCGTGACACTTATGGCATGTTCTTCTCATTTTTTTTTTCTATTTTTAATTTCTTCAAGTTTCAGCACCACAATGTAATTTACTCAAATCTGGCTTACTGGGAGGTCAATAACTCTGATGAATACATAATGGGAAAGAAACATGTTGTTTTTAATAAAAATCAATTATAGTAGTAGCAGGCTATCGAGGTTACCCTGCAGGACTCCTTCTCATCTTCCCGCTCCCCTCAAACTGAACAGAACAAGGCTATAGGCTAGACCACGCAAGATAGAGATTTTTGGGGGGGAACTAAACCTAATCAACAACAACAAATCGGAAAAAACCTTTGACTCTACTCCTGAACTGCCACTGTAGCCGTACACAGCACAGCCATTGGTTAAGCAGCACACAAAAAAAGTTTTGATCAGCTAGAGCAGAGCATGCTGGGGCTCAGGGTTGAAATGTCCATTGCAGTGTGTAATGCAGCCTAGTTTTATTTACACCATCCTAGCAGCTATCATAGAATATAACTTTGTTCTATGCTTCTCTGAGCATGCACTTTGTAGCCTATAGGCTATGGATAATTTTTTTGAGACCACACTAAATAGCATATAGGCGCACTTGATATTGTGTGCCCAGCAGAGAATCAGAGATTAGGGGCAGCATCAGGCACACATCGATATATAGCCTAACAAGCATCTAATTCTTAAACACAGAGAAATATTGACATTTCATCAATTACAAATGACATGATCGTCCCCTAGACTAGATTAAACAATACTAAACCCTCCCCTTGACTGAAATGGAAAAAGCATGACCCTCCCCCATTCTCCTCCAGGTAACCATTCCGTGCATTTCAATCCATCCCTTATTAAACCCTCACACACTTGGCTGCATCTTATTCTATGTCCCTTATTCCCCTTAGAACACTTGGTAAACCCTCACACACCTGGCTGCATCTTATTCTATGTCCCTTGTTCCCCCTTAGAACACTTGTTAAACCCTCACACACCTGGCTGCATCTTATCTTATGTCCCTTGTTCCCCTTAGAACCCTTTTAGCCAGGGTTGGGAAGGTTACTATCTAAATGTAATATGTTACAGTTACTAGTTACCTGTCCAAAATTGTAATCAGTAACGTAACTTTTGGATTACCCAAACTCAGTAACATAATCGGATTACTTTCCGTTACTTTTGAATTACTTTCCCCTTAAGAGGCATTAGAAGAAGACAAAAAGGATCCATGAAATGCATTAATGTCATGAAAGTGGTGACTGACTTGTGGTTAGACTCGCTCAGGTGGAACAAATTTAAACTTCCGCCATTTTTCAATGCTGATTTGAAAGTCATTGAGAAAACAGAAAGGTGTCATAATGTTGTTGTTTTTCCGCAAACATCCTTTCTGAATTTGAAAGTAATCTAAGAAGTAATCTTACAGTTTTTCAAAAGTATCTGTAATCTGATTACAATATTCTTGCTGTTAACGTAACTGATTACAGTTACAGATTTTTGTAATCAGATTACAGGTCACTCCCCAACCCTGCTCACAACAATTGTTTCCGTTCTTAGCTCCATCTATCTTGGCCTTTTTACATACTTACTGACTTCATTGTCCCCATGGGGAAATGTTGTTGCAGTGTCATGTGCACGTTTAAAGTGACGTTTAAAAACAAAACAAAATTGACAATACAACTTTCATAACAGTTACATACCAATAAAAACATATATAATAAAAGACTAGCCTTCTGGCCTTACTGAGTCGATAGGAACATTAGCCTGAGCTATTTAGGAGGGATATCTCACCTGGCACAAATGATTGTCTAGTTCTGTTTTTCCTGCAGAGGGGTGCCCTGTACCTGCACCCAGAGGTGAGTAGTTCAAAGTCTGGGTACAGGGGGTGGCTTGGGTCTAAAATGATTTTGTGAGCCTTACGGAGGGCCCTGACCTTAAAGATCTCCTCCAGGCCTGTCTGTTTGACTCCAAGTACCTTGCTTGCTGTGGTGATAATCCTTCTCAGCATATTTCTCTGGCTGACAGTGGCATTGCCAAACCAACAAACAATACAGTCCTTTCTATGACATTTTTCATACATGGTGTTTTAAAAACTCTACCCTCCAGTCGGGCCTGAACTAAATTAAATCTGGACTTGGTTTCCTCTATAGTAATCGCTCATCTTTCACCCCAGCTGCCAAACTAACCCTGATTCAGATGACCATACTACCCTTGCTAGATTACGGAGATTGGCAGGCAAGGGTGCTCTCGAGGGGCTAGATGTTCTTTACCATTCGGCCATCAGATTTGCCACCAATGCGCCTTACAGTCTGGCCTGAGCTAACTCTCCTCTCCAGTCGGGCCTGAGCTAACACTCCTCTCCAGTTGGGCCTGGGCTAACTCTCCTCTCCAGTCGGGCCTGAGCTAATTGTCCTCTCCAGTTGGGCCTGGGCTAACTCTCCTCTCCAGTCGGGCCTGAGCTAACTCTCCTCTCCAGTTGGGCCTGGGCTAACTCTCCTCTCCAGTCGGGCCTGAGCTAACTCTCCTCTCCAGTCGGGCCTGAGCTAACTCTCCTCTCCAGTCGGGCCTGAGCTAACTCTCCTCTCCAGTCGGGCCTGAGCTAACTCTCCTCTCCAGTCGGGCCTGAGCTAACTCTCCTCTCCAGTCGGGCCTGAGCTAACTCTCCTCTCCAGTTGGGCCTGGGCTAACTCTCCTCTCCAGTCGGGCCTGAGCTAACTCTCCTCTCCAGTCGGGCCTGAGCTAACTCTCCTCTCCAGTCGGGCCTGAGCTAACTCTCCTCTCCAGTCGGGCCTGAGCTAACTCTCCTCTCCAGTCGGGCCTGAGCTAATTGTCCCAGTTCTGCTTGAATGAAGCAACTGGGACTTCCACTGACGTTAACATCCTTTTACTCCACTGTAAGCTCTGACAGTGAACACACCGTGGAGGCCACTGAGAGACAGTGATGACCAGACAGAGAACCAGATCCCCACAAAAGGGTTCCAAAACTACAGCTATTCTTAGTCCACTGAATGAGGACCGGTATGGTGTTCTCATCAGGGTTGAAAACTGGGCTAACTCCAAGACGGCGTCCCCTCTGGAGAGGCACAGAGAAAGTTCAGCTCAACATTTATCAAAGTAGGCACTAACTCGCCGTGACATGGACTACACAACATCACTACCAGGTTGGGTCAGTGGGGAAATGACCCGGAAAATGGGCTTATAAAATATGTGTGATGTGCCAGTTAATGTTGTAGTCATTATCTCAACATTAAACTGTTGATTTAGCCTAAAAAAATCCTGGCATCCTCTTATTTTAAAACCAATGTGTTTTATTCAGTCATCTTAAAGATTCTCTGAGTTGCAGCTAATGGACTCCACACTTGTCTTTCTGTCTTCACAGACACATGTAGACTGACTTATTTTCCTTTTAATACGTTCTCTGAATAATTAATTTCTTACACTAAATGATTTAGTGTTCTCAGTTACAGTAGAGAGTTTGGTAGAATCAGAAACTGATGAGGTGATATCTGACTATATAGACTAGACCTAGATCATAGAGACCATGAATCCAGATAATAACCTGCAGGAGAACCTGAGGGGTGCCGAAACTGTGGACATTTTTAAAAGAGATCTTAAAACACACCTTTTTAGCTTTGCTTTTCCTAAGGGTACTTTTTAGTCGTTCAGTTTTTTATTTTTATTCTCTTATGCTTGCTGTGTAGTAAATATGTCAGTTTTTATTTTCATGAGTTTTTTGGGGTGTGTTTTCTGGGATGCACATTGCGTTGCATTCCATGTCTGAAATGTGCTGTATAAATAAAGCTTGATTTGATGCCTTTCATGGTTGTTATAACTGAACAATTCACAATATGACCAAACATATGTGGACACCTGCTTGCCAAACATCTCAATCCAAAATTATGGGCATTAATAGGGAGTTTTTCCTAGCCACCGTGCTTTTACACCTGCATTGCTTGCTGTTTGGGGTTTTAGGCTGGGTTTCTGTACAGCACTCTGTGACATCAGCTGATGTAAGGGGGGCTTTATAAATAAATTTGATTTGATTTGATTAATATGGAGGCGGTCCCCCCTTTGCTGCTATAACAGCCTCCACTATTCTGGGAAGGTTTTCCACTAGATGTTGGAACATTGCTGCAGGGGGACTTGCTCTCATTCAGCCACAAGAGCATTAGTAAGGTCGGGCCCAGACGTTGGGTGATTAGGCCTGGCTCGCAGTCCGTGTTCCTGGGGTTGAGGTCAGGTCTTTCTGCAGGCCAGTCAAGTTCTCCCACACCGATCTCAACAAAACAATTCTGTATGGACATCACTTTGTGCACAGGTTGTAGCCTAGTGGTTAGAATGTAGGGCCAGTAACCGAAAGGTTGCTAGATCTAATCCCCTAGCTGACAAGGTAAAAAGTCTGTTGTTCTGCCCCTGAACAAGGCAGTTAACCCACTGTTCCTAGGCCATCATTGTAAATAAGGATTTGTTCCTAACTCACTTGCCTAGTTAAAAAAAAGGTTACATTAAAAAAATTGTCTTTAAAGTCCCCATTATTAGTCAGTTGTACAACCGAATGCCTTCAACTGAAATGTGTCTTCCCGCATTTAACCCAACCCCTCTGAATCAGAGAGGTGCGGGTGGCTGCCTTAATCGACATCCACGTCTTCGGCACCCAGGGAACAGTGGGTTAACTGCCTTGTTCAGGGGCAGAACGACAGATTTCTACCTTGTCAGCTCAGGGATTCAAACTTGCAACCCTCCGGTTACAAGTCCAACGCTCTAACCACTAGGCTACCTGCCACCCTGCTGAAACAGGAAAGGGCCTTCCTCAAGCTGTTGCCACAAAGTTGTAAGCACAGAATCATCTAGAATGTTATTGTATGCTGTAGTGTTAAGATTTCCTTTCACTGGCACTAAGAGCTAAACCATGAAAAACAGCCCCAGACCATTATTCCTCCGCCACCAAACTTTACAGTTGGCATTATGCAGGTAGCATTCTCCTGGCATCCACCAAACCGTTGGACTGACAGATGGTGAAGCGTGATTCATCACTCCAGAGAACGTGTTTCCACTACTCCAGAGTCCAATGGCGGCAATCTTTAAACCACTCCAGCCAACGCTTGGCATTGCGCATGGTGATCTTAGGCTTGTGTGCGGCTGCTCGGCCATAGAAATCCATTTCATGAAGCTCCCGACGAACAGCTAGTGTGCTGACGTTGCTTCCAGAGAAAGTTTAGAACTCGGTAGTGAGTGTTGCAACTGTTCTGTGAGCTTGTGTGGCCTACCACTTTGCGGCTGAGCCATTGTTGCTCCTAGATGTTTCCACTTCACAATAACAGCACTTACAGTTGACCAGGGCAGCTCTAGCATGGCACAAATTTGACAAACTGACTTGTTGGAAAGGTGGCATCGTATGACGTTGAAAGTCACTGAGCTCTTCAGTAAGGCCATTCTACTGCCAATGTTTGTCTATGGAGATTGCATGGCTGTGTGCTTGATTTTATACACCTTTTTAACAATGGTTGTGGCTGAAATAGTAGAATCCACTATTTTGAAGGGGTGTATACATTCTTTTGTATATATAGTGTATGCATGTCTGTCCTTGAGCTGTTCTTGTCTATTAATGTTCTGTATTAAATCATATTTTATGTTGTGTGGACCCCAGGAAGAGTAGCTGCTGCTTTTGCAAGAGCTAATGGGGATCATAATAAAATCCCCCCCTCCTATGTTTTAGTCAGATGGAGAATGTTTTTACCTTTATTTAACTAGGCAAGTCAGTTAATAACAAATTCTTATTTTCTATGACAGCCTAGGAACAGTGGTTTAACAGCCTTGTTCAGGGACATAACGACAGATTTTTACCTTGTCAGCTCGGGGATTTGATCTTGCAACCTTTCGGTTACTAGTCCACCGCTCTAACCACTAGGCTACCTGCCGCCCCAAAATGACATATATGTGTTTGTAACGTCGCTAAACATAATACTGTCAATCCAGAGATGTTACATGACCATGGGGCATGAAAGGGAGATCAGGGATTTATAGATGTGAGTGTGTGATAATGCTTTGGACATAGACACAATAGAAGTCACGTGACAGTCTTCAAGGTTTCCTCCACTTCTCTATGTCAAAGAGCTCAGGGATAATAAGGCCACACACGCACGCACACAGAGAGACACACACCGAGAGACACACACACACAGACACACACACAGAGAGAGACACACAGAGAGAGACACACACATACAGAGACACACACACACACACACACACAAATACACAGGGAGACACACAGAGAGACACACACACACAGAGATACACATACACACACACAGAGACACACACCACAACTGACCTCAGCAGTAATGTATTTAGATAGGTGTGTCATTTCAAAAGCAGTTCTGGTGACATTTAGGGTACATTCATACTGATGCCCATTGGGCCATTACCATGTCACTGTTGTGATTCTATCCTGCATACAACCACACAAACAGTCCAGTCCAGTCCTGCTATCTCTCCCTCCACGTTCTATTAAATTGTGTCTAAATAGGCATTACAGAACATGATTCATGAGCAACAATGGCAGGTAGGTCTGACACTGGACCTGACGGTTTAATTTAGGGAACAAAGTGAGGCTCACTTGGCTGGGTTGTGTTTGGTATACTAACACACCAGCCGTAACTATTTCACCTATCATTCACAGTGCTCATTCACAGAGCTCATTCACAGAGCTCATTTACAGAGCTCATTCACAGAGCTCATTTACAGAGCTCATTCACAGTGCTCATTCACAGAGCTCATTCACAGAGCTCATTTACAGAGCTCATTCACAGTGCTCATTCACAGAGCTCATTCACAGTGCTCATTCACAGAGCTCATTTACAGAGCTCATTTACAGAGCTCCAGGCTGCTTGGATATTTACACAATGCAGTAAGAAAGAGAATGCATACATTACAATAGAGATTCAGTGGCAAACTCATTTCAAACAGGAGTTAAACAAATTGTCGATGTGGGATATCCAGGAACATTAATGAACGCAGAAACAAGGCTCTGTCATTCTTCACCACAGAAATATGTATGATGTTGTTGACGTTTCTCCTAAAAATATCCACGAGAACCCCAGAGTCATTCTCAAATCTAGCTATGATGAAAGTGGTTATGTGGCAGTTTTAAAAACGTCACTATTAACGACTCTAGTCTTCCTGAACACTTCTGCAAAGTTATGTAACACGAGCCCCCTGATTCTCCCCGTCGTAACCTCACAGTGCAGCGCAGACTGGCTTGTGCCCCAGACCTGCCCTAACTAGTAACCTGGCTCATAAACAGCAAGAGTGACTCAGGTGCCAGACAGCACTAAGCAACCAACGAGTCAGGTGCCAGCAGAGCTGTGTGAAACCACAGAGAGAGACTGGCGCCTCCGTCTCAACACAGAAGACACTATTATGGACTGTGTGTGTTTGTATATTTGTGTGTGTGTGTGTGTGTGTGAGTGAGAGATGGACCAGCTCAATAAAAATAAAAAAATATCCTTTATTCAGATATTTAATCGTAACTAACAGATTTCACTTTCAAATATCTTTCAAATATCAAAGGGGGACTGCTGTGTGTTCTATAGTGCTGTGTGTTCTATACTGCTGTGTGTTCTATACTGCTGTGTGTTCTATACTGCTGTGTGTTCTATACTGCTGTGTGTTATATTCTGCTGTGTGTTCTATACTGCTGTGTGTTCTATACTGCTGTGTGTTCTATACTGCTGTGTGATCTATACTGCTGTGTGTTATATTCTGCTGTGTGTTCTATACTGCTGTGTGTTCTATACTGCTGTGTGTTCTATAGTGCTGTGTGTTCTATAGTGCTGTGTGTTCTATACTGTTGTGTGTTCTATACTGCTGTGTGTTATATTCTGCTGTGTGTTCTATACTGCTGTGTGTTCTATACTGCTGTGTGTTCTATTCTGCTGTGTGTTCTATACTGCTGTGTGTTCTATACTGCTGTGTGTTCTATACTGCTGTGTGTTATATTCTGCTGTGTGTTCTATACTGCTGTGTGTTCTATACTGCTGTGTGTTCTATACTGCTTTGTGTTCTATACTGCTGTGTGTTATATTCTGCTGTGTGTTCTATACTGCTGTGTGTTATATACTGATGTGTGTTATATTCTGCTGTGTGTTCTATACTGCTGTGTGTTCTATACTGCTGTGTGTTCTATACTGCTGTGTGTTATATTCTGCTGTGTGTTCTATACTGCTGTGTGTTCTATACTGCTGTGTGTTCTATACTGCTGTGTGTTATATTCTGCTGTGTGTTCTATACTGATGTGTGTTCTATACTGCTTTGTGTTCTATACTGCTGTGTGTTATATTCTGCTGTGTGTTCTATACTGCTGTGTGTTCTATTCTGCTGTGTGTTCTATACTGCTGTGTGTTATATTCTGCTGTGTGTTCTATACTGCTGTGTGTTATATTCTGCTGTGTGTTCTATACTGCTGTGTGTTCTATACTGCTGTGTGTTCTATACTGCTTTGTGTTCTATACTGCTGTGTGTTCTATACTGCTGTGTGTTCTATACTGCTGTGTGTTCTATTCTGCTGTGTGTTCTATACTGCTGTGTGTTATATTCTGCTGTGTGTTCTATACTGCTGTGTGTTATATTCTGCTGTGTGTTCTATACTGCTGTGTGTTCTATACTGCTGTGTGTTCTATACTGCTTTGTGTTCTATACTGCTGTGTGTTCTATACTGCTGTGTGTTCTATACTGCTGTGTGTTCTATACTGCTGTGTGTTATATTCTGCTGTGTGTTATATTCTGCTGTGTGTTCTATACTGCTGTGTGTTCTATTCTGCTGTGTGTTCTATACTGCTGTGTGTTATATTCTGCTGTGTGTTATATTCTGCTGTGTGTTCTATACTGCTGTGTGTTATATTCTGCTGTGTGTTCTATACTGCTGTGTGTTATATTCTGCTGTGTGTTCTATACTGAGATGCAAAAATGTAAATATGTCAAATAAATGAAAAAAGGTTAAAAAAAAGAAAGTGCACAAGAAAGTGACTTCATTCTGAGTGAATCTAGCTATACCATGTTCATGAAGCATAAGATGAATGCAATGTGGGATTCATATACAGTCAGTGAATTGCCACACAGGTTTTCATTAAGAAGAAATATCATTGTTCTTGTCACTCGCTTCCCATCAGAAGCAAAGAGTCAGGGAGAGTAGGTCTCTCAGGAGGTATCAGGCATCTTTTAATGGACAGGGAGAGTTAGAGGGAGAGTCGGTCTCTCAGGAGGTATCAGGCATCTTTTAATGGACAGGGAGAGTTAGAGGGAGAGTCGGTCTCTCAGGAGGTATCAGGCATCTTTTAATGGACAGGAAGAGAATAAGCAGCCTGATCATGGTTAGTATGCTCTCAGTCTCAACACACTCAGCTCTGAGAGACGAGCCAGGGTAGGCCTGTCCTATTGTGTTCTGATGATAGATGTAAAAGCATATTTCAAAAGGCCGTTCTCCAACGGAGCCATCGCCCCCGACCCCCTGTGTTATTTTATTGTTTACCCTCATCAGATCCAAGTTTCTTGCCCACATCATTTCACTTTTATTTTGTTATTTTGCACGGTGTTCCTCTACAAGCTTCCCAGACAACGAACTCCGAGTCTGAATGACACCTTAAATGGCTGAACTGCTGTAATGGAAAATAGAAGGACACAAAGCAGCAGCACATGAAAACGAGAGAACGAGAGAAAGAGAGAACGAGAGAGAGAGAGAGAGAGAGAGAGAGAGAGAGAGAGAGAGAGTGTGTAGAGGCCTCAAGTCACCGTCAGTCTTAAGTGACATGGTCATTCCATCAGAAGTGTTTCCTGGCTGTTGTGGCCCAGCCACCACTACCTACTGTATACCTGCTCCAACCTGACAGCTATAAAGAGGAGCAGGCAGCATGCCAGCAAGGAGCCCTGTAAAATTGCCATGAAAACGAATTTGCTCCATGACTGAGCTGCTTATGAGCAAGCTTGGAAACAGAAATCAAAGCCAGGAGCTGTAGCATTTAGGCTAATTACTGTTGCAGCAAGCCAGAGGATAGTACACAGTGTTTGATGGGTACAAACACAACCTGGTCTCAGAACACTTCGTATTATTCTGTACGTAAATCCAGGCACTCCATTTAGCATACAGTGGAGGCTGCTGAGAGGAGGACAGCTCATAATAATGGCTGGAATGGAGTCAATGGAATGGCATCAAACACATCAAAGATGCGGTTTCCATGGGGTTGATACCATTCCATTGACTCCATTTCAGCCATAATTATGAGCGGTCCTCCCCTCAGCAGCCTCAAATCAAATCAAATTTTATTTGTCACATACACATGGTTAGCAGATGTTAATGCGAGTGTAGCGAAATGCTTGTGCTTCTAGTTCCGACCATGCAGTAGTATCTAACAATTTCACAACAACTACCTTATACACACAAGAGTAAAGGAATGAATACAAGTATGTACATATAAATATATGGATGAGCGATGGCTGACCGGCATAGGCAAGATGCAGTAGATGGTATGGAGTACAGTATATACACATATATATATGTATATGAGATGAGTAATGTAGGATATGTAAACATTATATAAATGGCATTGTTTAAAGTGGCTAGTGATACATTATTTCATCCAATTATAATTATTAAAATGGCTTGAGATTTGGGTCGATGGCCGAACGGCATAGGCGAGATTCAGTAGATGGTTTAGAGTACAGTGTATACATTTGATATGAGTAATGTCGGATACGTAAACATTATATACAAAATTGTTTAAAGTGGCTAGTGATACATTGTTACATCCAATTCCTATGTTTAAAGTGGCTAGAGATTTAAGTCAGTATGTTGGCAGCAGCCACTCAATGTTAGTGATGGCTGTTTAACAGTCTGATGGCCTTGAGGTAGAAGCTGTTTTTCAGTCTCTCGGTCCCAGCTTTGATGCACCTGTACTGACCTCGCCTTCTGGATGATAGCGGGGTGAACAGGCAGTGGCTCGGGTGGTTGTTGTCCTTGATGATCTTTTTGGCCTTCCTGTGACATCGGGTGGTGTAGGTGTCCTGAAGGGCAGGTAGTTTACCCCCGGTGATGCGTTGTGCAGTCCTCACTACCCTCTGGAGAGCCTTACGGTTGTGGGCATAGCAGTTGCCGTACCAGGCGGTGATACAGCCCGACAGGATGCTCTCGATTGTGCAAATTGGAGTGGGTCTAGGGTTTCTGGGATAATGGTGTTGATGTGAGCCATGACCAGCCTTTCAAAGCACTTCATGGCTACAGACGTGAGTGCTACGGGTCGGTAGTCATTTAGGCAGGTTACCTTAGTGTTCTTGGGCACAGTGACTATGGTGATCTGCTTGAAACATGTTGGTATTACAGACTCGGACATGGAGAGTTTGACAATGTCTGTGAAGACACTTGCCAGTTGGTCAGCGCATGCTCGCAGTACACATCCTGGTAATACGTCTGGCCCTACGGCCTTGTGAATGTTGACCTGTTTAGAGGTCTTACTCACATCGGCTGCAAAGAGCGTGATCACAAAGTCGTCCGGAACAGCTGGTTCTCTCAAGCATGTTTCAGTGTTATTTGCCTCAAAGCGAGCATAAAAGTAGTTTAGCTCGTCTGGTAGGCTCGTGTCTCTGGGCAGCTCTCGGCTGTGCTTCCCTTTGTAGTCTGTAACAGTTTGCAAGCCCGGCCACATCCGACGAGCGTCGGAGCCGGTGTAGTACGATTCGATCTTAGTCCTGTATTGACACTTTGACTGTTTGATGGTTCATCAGAGGGCATAGCAGGATTTCTTATAAATTGCCTGTAATCCATGGCTTCTGGTTGGGGTATGTACGTACGGTCACTGTGGGGACGACATCATCGATGCACTTATTGATGAAGCCAATGACTGATGTGGTGTACTCCTCAATGCCATAGGAAGAACCCCGGAACATATTCCAGTCTGTGCTAGCAAAACAGTCCTGTAGCTTAGCATCTGACCACTTTTTTATTGACCGAGTCACTGGTGCTTCCTGCTTTAATTTTTGCTTGTAAGCAGGAATCCGGAGGATTGAATTCACATGATGGTTTCATTTAGTTTTTTTTTCAGTCTCTAGCCAAGATGTATTCTTGAAGCCCATATCTGTCTTGCAGCAACAGATCTTTGGCGTCGTCTGAAGAAATGTGTTAATGGCCGTAAACAGTGTTTTTTTTTCCCAGTCTGATTTTCTTGGAAACGGTTTGGACAGAAAAGTCCATGAACCACAAATGCCATGAAGGTTCTGTCTCCAGCTGCAGCTGTGTGTCTTTCCAAGCGCAGTAACACAAGGTTGACTGAAGCCCAGATCCAGTTACATCGGCAGAGAGCTATGTCCAACCAGATGACTGCTGCCCCTTATCCTAGGGCTAGATTCAATCCGATCGCCCCTTTTCGGCTATGCACCTTTTAAATGTAAAATTTCCATTCGCAGAGACTGCATTCCCAGTAAATGCTGCATACGTCAACTCAATCGGAACTGACCTTTAATTGTCAATCTAACTATTTTCAGCAGCCTTGATTGAATCTAGGCCCTAGTATCCCTCAGAGAGCAGAGCAGAGATTGAATCTAGGCACTAGTCTCCCTCAGAGAGCAGAGCAGAGATTGAATCTAGGCACTAGTCTCCCTCAAAGAGCAGAGCACGCTTCTATTCTCTGTCTGTGCAGTTATTTTCAGAACTGCACATTGAAAATATGCCCCAAAACATCTGCTAGGTCTTCAATGGCATTGAGTGTGTGTGGTGATGGTGGCAGAGCTTTAGTATGTTGGGGCAATGATGTGAAAGAGGTGCGTGCGTGCGTGCGTGCGTGCGTGCGTGTGTGTGTGTGTGTGTGTGTGAGGCTGAGCTCATCGGCTGGGATGAAAGAGTGTTTTCATGATTGTGAAATCAGTGGTAAATTGTGTGAGGTGGTGTGCGTATACAGTGTGTGTGTATGTGTTGGTTCTAAAGACTCACTCATCCCCTCACACTGGCTGGCGTATAAGGCAACAACAAAAGGCTCTCCACTTCTGACGGTCTCTGGCCATCTTCTCCACCGTGCCCCAGTTCTGTTGACTGTTCTGCGCCCGGTTATCTTGGCACTCTCCCTCTGGTTCTCTCTGGCTTGCCCTCTGGTTCTTGAGAGTTGTTATTCACTCTGTCCCACAGAGGCCTAAATACAGATGAGAGATGACATACAGTATCTGTGTGTAAGTATCAGACCGCTTTGGTAGACAGGCACTGACTTTCAAAAGAAAACTGTATGTGTTGTTGATCGATATAGGTCTCTAAGTTGACTTTTTTCACTGATAACACCAGATCTTCCAACTTTTAAAAAGTTAGGAGAGACAAAACATAAATAAAATGTTTTATGTAGATAGCCTTCTCTACATTAATTGCTTTATTTAACTAGGCAAGTCAGTTAAGAACAAATTAGTTATTTACAATGACGCTAGGCCAATTGTGCTCCCCCTATGGGACTCCCAATCACGGTCGGTTGTGATACAGCCTGGATTCGAACCAGGGTGTCTGTAGTGACACATCTAGCACTGAGATGCAGTGACTTAGACCGCTGCGCCACTCAGGAGCCTAGCAGCTTGGCTTATGAAGCACATCTCCTGGAGTACCATCCAGGAGCCCCTTGTCTTTCTTCCAGTGCCATAAACCATACTGGTCAAGTTGCAGGTTGCTAACTTGCCCTTCTTACCCCAGCATGGCCTACACAGATGGGCAAGTTGTTAGCCAACTAGATAGCATGTCTGGACACAGTTGTTAGTTATCAAACAAATATAGTTAATCAAGTCTGTGACATAGTTGGCATATGTATATTTTTAAATATACAGATATAGGGCCCTGAATCTGCATCGAAAGAAACAATGTTAGCTCCGGTATTTGGGACATGTCCACTCATTGAACTGTTACAACTTCAGTAGCTATCGTTCTAGATCGGAGCAAAACTCTCCTGAATGTACTATCTGCCTAGCCAAACACTTCCCACGTGATGAAAAGGTCAGGGCTAGGTATGGCTGGAATAGTACAGACTGTGCAAGAGAGCCTGGACATATCCAAAAGGTTAAGACGAATAAAAGGTAACGGCTTCGACCAGGACACTGCCGCACGAATAGCCTCTACCCCCATACCTCTGAAAAGGGCAGCAGAATTTGCAAGGGATGCCCTGAGGCCTCATAGGCTGTCTCAATGCCTTCACAAAGCCAGTGAGACAAGTGAGTTTTACAGGGTCACCCATATAAGAATGGCACCCTGGAGTAAATTAGAACCAAAGAGGATAACGCGTGTTGGTGATGTGAAAAGATCCACCTTGGCTCTCCCGAACCGTTCCCAAATCTGGAGAACAATGTCGGGGTGCAGACACCACTCGTCGTACCGAGGACCTCCTCAGGACTTGAGGTTCGCCCCTCGTTTAAGTAGCCTGGAATTTGAGCAAAGATGTTTGTGGGCCTACAGCCAGGAGCCATGGCATGCTCTTTCCGGGAAATGCATTGATCACTAGCTGTGTCTGGTGCCTTGTGGACGCATTCCAGCACATGGTTTAATGTGAGGGGGAGAGAGAGAGAGAGAGAGAGAGAGAGAGAGAGAGAGAAGCAACCTGAGCGATCACCTATTTGTCATGGAAAAGAGGTTCTCTTGTGACAAAGTCAGAAGGCAAAAGGATCTCTTTACAAAACACATTCAGGTCCCTCCATCCTTTCAACCAAAGGCAGCTGACCAAAGGGCTGTCTACTACCCGTGTCCCTTCAGATGCTGCGTTGCTTCTGGTTCCCCTTAGGGTGTCGCCAGGTGGGCAAGCGGTCCTTTTCCTTGACAGGCTGGGCGGCTGACGTCTCTGGAGCTGCGTAAGAAGCTCCCGTGCTGTTGGAGGCTGTCGCCTGGTGCCGGGCACGACACTGAGCAGTAGTGTCGTGCCGGGTCTGCTCGAGGAGGCGGCATTAGAGGATGAATGGGGCTGCGGACCGGGCTTCCTTGCCAAAGGCAGGTGCTTGGACAGCTGCTTCCTTTCCTCATCCATTTTTCCGAAGCGCTCTATTGCCTCCGTGACGGAGACCTCGAAGAGGCCGTCCTCAGAGATGCTGGCGTTCAAGAGCGAGGTCTTGTCGGACTCCTTCATGACAGTGAGGGTGAGCCATAGGTGTAGAATGGCGCCGGAAATATCCTCCTAGAGTGAGAGCAGATCATCCCGTGGTGAGACAGGACCAAGATGCTCCGAGGAGGGCCACGTTGTTGGCTGCTGCCACAGACTGGGCTCCCAAAGCGTAGGACTTCTCAACCAGCTGAGCTGTGAATTTATCCTTCAAGGTGGCAGAGTGGCATTCTTGGAGGAGGGCCAGGAACTGGAGCCCGGAACGAGAGATGCGGCCATGGCGACCTCGAGTCTCGGAATCCTCTGGGAAATCACCTGCTGCCGAAAGACCACTCTGGTGAATTGGCGGTACGCTCTGATGGGTGATCGTGCCGCCAGAGGTGTAACCCATGATCCCTCCACATACTTGTAAAGAGAAGGCATTACAGGAGCCTAAGGTCCCCTTGCCTTCTTCGGCCGGGACACCCACCCTTCATCATGTCCTCTTCCGGAGTCAAGGGGATGGGGGTAGCTGAACCCTGTGCCATTTCGCGGCCACCTCAATGAGCCCTGAGAAGTCAGAGCGCTGAGAAAACAAATCTGAAGATGAGGCTGATGAAAATTCAGAGCCCTCGTCTTCGTCTCCTAGTGACTTGGAGGGGGGGGGGTCCACTTTCCTGAGTCTGTCGCAATGACTAGTCCATAGGATCGTCGTTGTCACCCCCCAATGCGAACAGGCTATACATTTGGGTGAGTTTTTTTTCTCTCCTGAGTAGCCTCGTTTCACTGCCAAAAATAAAACTAAACCATCTAGTGTTCAGCGAAATAACAACACAATGTCAAATACAGGTAGCCTAGTCAAATAATTAACATCCAATCACATTAACTGTTACTCTCTCACAGGAATTCCACTAATGGGCTGTATGTAGCCAAACGTAGCTGCTGCTCATGTTGGTATCTGTACTGATGCTGCAAAATCCATGACAGGGAGACATAGTGGAGTGGTAAGGGGCATGCAAGCAGTTGTTCCTGATGCCACTTGGGTACACTGCAGCATCCACCGAGAGGCTCTTGCTGCCAAGGGAATGCCTGACAGCTTGAAAGATGTTTTGGACACTACAGTGAACTTTGTTAAAGCAAGGCCCCTGAACTCTCGTGTATTTTCTGCACTATGCAATGATATGGGCAGCGACCATGTAACGCTTTTACAACATACAGTGCGCTGGTTTTCAAGGGGCAAAGTATTGACAATTTATTTTGAATTGAGAGACAAGCTTTAAGTTTTCTTTACTGACCATAATTTTCACTTGTCTGACCGCTTGCATGATGATGAGTTTCTCACACGACTGGCCTATCTGGGTGATGTTTTTTCTCACCTGAATGATCTGAATTTAGGATTACAGGGACTCTTCGCAACTATATTCAATGTGCAGGACAAAATTGAGGCTATAATTAAGACGTTGGAGCTCTTCTCTGTCTGCATTAACAAGGACAGGTCTTTCCATCATTGTATGATTTTTTGTGTGCAAATGAACTCAAGCTTACGGACAATGTCAAATGTGATATAGTGAAGCACCTGAATGAGTTTGGTGCGCAATTATGCAGTACATTCCAGAAACGGATGACACAAACAACTGAATTCATTATCCCTTTCATGCCATGCCTCCAGTCCACATACCGATATCTGAACAAGAGAGCCTCATCGAAATCGCAAACAAGCGGTTCTGTGAAAATTGAATTTAATCAGAAGCCACTGCCAGATGTCTTGATTGGGCTGCGCTCAGAGTATCCTCACGCTTTTAAGACACTGATGCCCTTTGCAACCACGTACCTATGTGAGAGTGGATTCTCGGCCCTCACTAGCATGAAAACTAAATACAGGCACAGACGGTGTGTGGAAAATGATTTAAGACTGAGACTCTCCAATACAACCCAACATTGCAGAATTATGTGCATCTTTTCAAGCACACCTTTCTCATTAACCTGTGGTGAGTTATTCACAGTTTTTGATGAACAAATAAGGTTTATATGTAAATAAAGAGCAAGATTATTGATTATTATTATATTAGTATTTCTGCCCTGTTCCTATGAGAGCTCTTTGTCACTTCCCACGAGCCGGGTTGTGGCAAAAACTCACACAATAAATGTATCGTATTGTGTGTGTGTGGCAGGCTTACAATGATGGCAGAAAACAACATAAGGGGGTGTGCTGACCCTGGTGCTAGAGGGGGTACGCAACTGGAGGTTGAATGTTTGAAGGGGTACGGGACTATAAAAAGTTTGGGAACCACTGCTCTAGGGGAATATCCTCACAAAAGAAAGCCCAAAGCTGCTTCCTATCCTTTACAGGAAGAAGGGCCAGCTGGTGCGTTCTGGGGAATCTGAGGCCACTGTGATCCCAAACACACGGAACACAGGTCATGTGACTCCACAGCCATCGACATGGAGAAGCAGCGACACTGAAAAGCTTTTGGAGGTGGAAAAACTCCAGGCATGCTCATTATGAAGGACGACGGAGAGGCTTGGATTGACAGTGGGTTCATTATGAAGAACGACGGAGAGGCTTGGATCGATGGCGGGTTCATTATGAAGGACGACGGAGAGGCTTGGATCGACGGCGGGTTCATTATGAAGGATGATGGAGAGACTTGGATCGACGGCAGGTTCATTATGAAGGACGACGGAGAAGATTGGAGAGATGGCGGGGTCATTATGAAGGACGACGGAGAGGCTTCGACTGACGGAGGGTTCATCCTGAGTCTTATTTGGGGTGAAGCCCCAAAATTGCCCTCCCTTGAAGCCTGTGTTTCAGACATAAGGAAGTGGATGGCAGAAAATTTTCTACTTTTAAACTCTGATAAAACAGAGATGCTAGTCCTAGGTCCCAAGAAACAAAGAGATCTTCTGTTGAATCTGACAATTAATCTTGATGGTTGTACAGTCGTCTCAAATAAAACTGTGAAGGACCTCGGCGTTACTCTGGACCCTGATCTCTCTTTTGACGAACATATCAAGACTGTTTCAAGGACAGCTTTTTTCCATTTACGTAACATTGTAAAAATTAGAAACTTTCTGTCCAAAAATGATGCAGAAAAGTTAATCCATGCATTTGTAACTTCTAGGTTAGACTACTGCAATGCTTTATTTTCCGGCTATCCGGATAAAGCACTAAATAAACTTCAGTTAGTGCTTAACACGGCTGCTAGAATCTTGACTAGAACCCCAAAATTTGATCATATTACTCCAGTACTAGCCTCTCTACACTGGCTTCCTGTTAAGGCAAGGGCTGATTTCAAGGTTTTACTGCTAACCTACAAAGCATTACATGGGCTTGCTCCTACCTATCTTTCTGATTTGGTCCTGCCGTACATACCTACACGCACGCTACGGTCACAAGACGCATGAGCCTCCTTACTGTCCCTAAAATTTCTAAGCAAACAGCTGGAGGCAGGGCTTTTTCCTATAGAGCTCCATTTTTATGGAATAGTCTGCCTATCCATGTGAGAGACGCAGACTCGGTCTCAACCTTTAAGTCTTTATTGAAGACTCATCTCTTCAGTAGGTCTTATGACTGAGTGTAGTCTGGCCCAGGAGTGTGAAGGTGAACGGAAAGGCACTGGAGCAACGAACCACCCTTGCTGTCTTTTGCCTGGCCGGTTCCCTCCACTGGGATTCTCTGCCTCTAACCCTATTACAGGGGCTGAGTCACTGGCTTCTGGTGCCGTGGCGGAGATCTTGTGGGCTATACTCGGCCTTGTCTCAGGATGGTAAGTTGGTGGTTGAAGATATCCCTCTAGTGGTGTGGGGGCTGTGCTTCGGCAGAGTGGGTGGGGTTATATCCTGCCTGTTTGGCCCTGTCCGGGGGTTTCGTCGGACGGGGCCACAGTGTCTCCCGACCCCTCCTGTCTCACCCCAGTATTTATGCTGCAGTAGTTTATGTGTCGGGGTGCTAGGGTCCGTCTGTTATATCTGGAGTATTTCTTCTCTTATCTGGTGTCCTGTGCGAATTTAAGTATGCTCGCTCTAATTATCTCTCTCTTTCTTTTTTTCTTCTTCTCTCTCTCTCTCTCTCTCTCTCTCTCGGAGGACCTGAGCATTAGGACCATTCCTCAAGGCCTACCCGGATGTCCCGAGTCCACCTGGCCGTGCTGCTTCTCCAGTTACAACTGTTCTGCCTGTTTTATGAACATTTTAAAATCTTGTCCATGTTCTGTTATAATCTGCACCCGGCACAGCCAGAAGAGGACTGGCCACCCCTCACAGCCTGGTTCCTCTCTAGGTTTCTTCCTAGGTTTTGGCCTTCTAGGGAGTTTTTCCTAGCCACCGTGCTTTTACACCTGCATTGCTTGCTGTTTGGGGTTTTAGGCTGGGTTTCTGTACAGCACTCTGTGACATCAGCTGATGTAAGGGGGGGCTTTATAAATAAATTTGATTTGATTTGATTTGATTTGATTATTTCTTATTTTCTTCTGCCTTCTTCAGTCCAAGTCTCACTGAAGATAAAGGGAGACTGTGGGGACTGTGGGGACATGGACACCCATTGGCTGCAGGTGGCACGTGGACACCCATTGGCACGTGGACACCCATATAGGGGCACGTGGACACCCATTGGCTGCAGGTGCATGCATACATTTTCTCAGGCTGTTTGCTGCCTAGGCAGCTAGGGTAAACCAATAGGAGCAGAGCTCCCCCTATGGGGCAGAGCTCCACAATATAGAACTGGTTTTACTCTATCATACTCAGAAACTGAGGTACAACAATGATAGGGAAATGTGTATGTTTAGGTAATGACTGAAAATGTATGCAATGGGGTTAGGGTTATAAAATAATGATAATCCAATTAGTGTGTGTGTCTAGAAATGTATATAGACTAGAACATGGTGGTACGATCTTGCAATGTAAGACGAGGGTATTTGAGAGAACAAAGGGATCCTTGTGAAACCAAATTACAGAGAAGAGCCCTTCCCTGTCCTCAGGAAGGGAGGAACGGCTAGGAACTGTCCAGATTGAATTATGTTGCAGAAAGTGATAAGCCATGAATGTACACTGTGGAAATGTACTGCCGCCTAGAGCGGGTGGAGTTTATTTGTATGTACAATATAGAAAGACTTTGTTCCCATTTGGAGATCAGAATTCTTATGAATAAACAACATGACCTATTGCAGATTCGAGAATTTGTCTAATTCTTCATTAACTAGAGCCTTACAACCTCTGGGAAGTATTCAAAGCCTGATTGATAGTTTAGGTCAACAATTGAGATAGCAAAATTCTCATGACAAACAAAGCCTATTCAGACTTGCTTGTGCTCATGGTTCTCAAAGGTGAGCTGCAAAGGAAAGTGAACACTACAGCTACTGGAGAACAATGGAAGTTGTTCTGCTTATCATCACGTTTTACAGATTGGAAAGTGAAGGAGGCTTTTATATATTTCAAATAGGCTCATGGGTTCAGGGACCAATCACAATGGAATACAAAACAAAACGTGATGGGAATGGTCAATGAGTTGAAAAAAATTGACCAATAGGATAGTGGGTCAGCTGTTTTTTCACCCACACCCGCCCGCAATTGCTAATAACCCATCCTCAACCGCCCGACTAGATGTGATAAAGTGAAAATCTGAGGCCTGCACCCAACCCTAACCTGCAAATATAGAAAATGCGCTGCAGGCTACAGTCAAAGACGGCAAAACGATTTTTTTGACCGTGGGTGCAGGATTTTTTGCCTAATTTAGATATGTTTCTGCTTGTAATTTCCAATGTTTTGATAGGCTATTCGTTAGTCAATTTGTATATAATTAGATACATGCAGCTTCTCTTCTGTCATTATATGTTGCCCTAGAAGACTAAATAAACCCTTGCTCAACAGAATAACGTAATAGATCGATAGAATGAATGCTTCATACAATAACGCAAAAAAAGAACGGGAACAATTTTCTGTACAAAATGTCCAAATGACATCAGTTTGACCGGTTGTAAAGAAAAATAAAGCTGTGAAAACTACCCAAGGTGTTTCTCATAAGATTTCAGTTTGGCTTCGATGCATTTTTTATGTGGTTGAAATGATATCAGCTTTCATGATGCTTTCATGATGAAGACAGCACCTCTACAGATGGTATCTAGCTAAGCATTGCATTCTCTCAAGATGCAGAAAGAAAGAAATCATATTTCTCCACTCCTGTTCCCAAGTCCAAATTTTGCCTACATTTAGTGTATCAAGAAATGCTTAATTCTGCAGTAGTTATTTATTATTAAGGCTATGTGAGAGGTTATAGACCTACAGTCAGTGTCCAGATTTCCCGTTCCATTTAACCCATTTAAACAGAAGGCTACAGTTCCCTTGACATGCTATAAGCCTATTTGAAGTCTCCGTCTTGTGACTGTCAAATGTGTATAGTGCCTCACAATCATCACACATAACACTGCTATCATCCTCTTTTACCACGTCACCAAATCTTTCCCAAACATGACCTTCCTGACCCTCCATTCTCCTTATTTTCAACTCTCCTTCAGCAGCTTTTGTCTTATTGAATTAAACTTCAACAATGACATTTTTGCGTCCATGGATTGACGTTAACTTCGTCTGTCCATTCCCAAAATCATTATTTGGCGATTGGCTGTGTAGGCCATTTGGCTCGCATACAGTTTAGCCCTAAAGTTTAGGCCTATGCACTAATACCAGATAGCCTAAAATAATGAAAGAAAAACCTCAATGTAGCATATAGATATAAATTGCACAAGAAAGATACATTTATGGATTTTTTAAGGTATTGTTTCTGAGGGGACTGCAGGTTATGAGTCAACCCGCGCATCACTACAATAGGAGGCCATTTTGAAATATATAAAAGCTTCCTTCAGTTCACATTTCGATCTGTAAAACTCTAATGAAGGGCAGAAATGCGCTCTTACGTGTGCCTCTCCACACTCACAGGTGAGGTGAAGTTATACCACAACATGTCAGTGAGGTGAAGTTATACCATAACATGTCAGTGAGGTGAAGTTATACCATAACATGTCAGTGAGGTGAAGTTATACCATAACATGTCAGTGAGGTGAAGTTATACCACAACATGTCAGTGAGGTGAAGTTATACCATAACATGTCAGTGAGGTGAAGTTATACCACAACATGTCAGTGAGGTGAAGTTATACCATAACATGTCAGTGAGGTGAAGTTATACCACAACATGTCAGTGAGGTGAAGTTATACCATAACATGTCAGTGAGGTGAAGTTATACCATAACATGTCAGTGAGGTGAAGTTATACCATAACATGTCAGTGAGGTGAAGTTATACCATAACATGTCAGTGAGGTGAAGTTATACCATAACATGTCAACTCAACGTGCGCCGCTCAAATAATGATACACGTAGCAACAGACGGAGCGCACCGGACACAAAACAATTAGACAAATTTAACAATGTTGCTTACTCCCAACAGCACAAATAGAATGTTGCTATTCATGGTTGAATATGTTTATGGGCACTGGTGCTACCAAATCAAAACACCAGGTCGCGCAGATAAATATTTAGGAGAATATGCGGCCAAAATAGTCACATTTTAGACCAAGGTATATGGGTTATCCTCACTCAGGCTACCATCCCTTATGGCCATCGATGAGGTATGAGTTGTGCACCAATTTATTAACACTTAGGCCAACCTTACAAAGTTTACATTTGGTTCTAAAATGTGTTAATACATTAGATTTTTTTTAATGATATATGATCAGCAAAGTGCTGCATTACAAATCTGCTGTACTTAAAATAGCTTCAAGTCCAGGTCGTTCAGTGGATCAATAACCACACTATTTATTGCTTGTGAAGCTAAACTGCAAGTGCAATGACTGTACACTATTCCACTGAAATCACATGTATTCGTATTTAGTATTGGATTGATTAAGGTTGTAAACTGTGCCCAGAAATACAAATATTACATTACCAATGAGGTCATCAGGTCTGTTAGAGGGTTTTGTACAGTATCTCATTCAATGGTGTGTCAAGACGTACACTGAGTATACAAAACATTAAGAACACCTGCTCTTTCCATGACAGGCTGACCAGGTGAATCCAGGTGAAAGCCATGATCCTTTATGGATGTCACCTGTTAAATCTACTTCAATCAGTGTAGATGAAGGGGAGGAGACGAGTAAAACCAAGGATTTTTAAGCCTTGAGACAATGGAGACATGGATTGTGTATGTGTGCTATTCAGAGGGTGAATGGGCATGACAAAAGATTTAAGAGGCTTTGAAAGGGGAATGAACGGGGAAAGTTTTTTCAACTGTTTCCTGTGTGTATCAAGAATGGTCCACCACCCAAAGAATAATATTAGGAAGGTGTTCCTAATGTTTGGTATACTCAGTGTATGTTTCACAAGTAAATCAACAACTAATGTCACTTAATAGAGAAATTAAGAACATCATTTGGCTCTGCCATCAAGTACAACATGTGAAACATAATGGTGGCGATACCTTGATGAGGCCTGCTCTCTACTGGTCACACTAACACACTGCACTACTCTGACTGACACCGTCAACATACAGTAAGTAGACTAGGCCTATCGCCTTTTTCCCACCGAAATGTTTGTACGGCTAAGAGTCCCACCTCATGTTTAAGATCTGTAGAGACCATGTCTGCTTGTTATTTATCTGGAACAACATTGGAAAAAGAAGCATGTGGATTAGTCCAACTTGTTGGTGCCTAACACAGTCATTGAATGGTTGGCTACAGTTCACAATTGACCTTGGACATTGACACCCGCTGCTTGTTTTTCTCTAGAACTCCCACTGCCAACGGCTGACAGACAGAGTGTAACTACTTAGTTTGTGGTTAAAAAAAAAGCATGAGCCGACACACCAAAAAACATTTTGTAGAGATGCTGACTAACGGAGAATAAACTGGGGAAAAAGAAAGTCACACACTCTATACATGCTCCCGTCCCAACTATTTAATGGGTAAACCTCACCAACGTTATTTAATGGGTAAACCTCACCAACGTTATTTAATGGGTAAACCTCACCAACGTTATTTAATGGGTAAACCTAACCAACGTTATTTAATGGGTAAACCTCACCAACGCGTTATTTAATGGGTAAACCTCACCAACGTTATTTAATGGGTAAACCTCACCAACGTTATTTAATGGGTAAACCTAACCAACGTTATTTAATGGGTAAACCTCACCAACGTTATTTAATGGGTAAACCTCACCAACGTTATTTAATGGGTAAACCTCACCAACGTTATTTAATGGGTAAACCTAACCAACGTTATTTAATGGGTAAACCTCACCAACGTTATTTAATGGGTAAACCTCACCAACGTTATTTAATGGGTAAACCTCACCAACGTTATTTAATGGGTAAACCTCACCAACGTTATTTAATGGGTAAACCTCACCAACGTTATTTAATGGGTAAACCTCACCAACGTTATTTAATGGGTAAACCTAACCAACGTTATTTAATGGGTAAACCTCACCAACCTTATTTAATTGGTAATCCTAACCAACCTTATTTAATGGGTCAACCTAATAATCACAGCCAGAGGATAGGGGATGATGACGCTTCTGTATTGGCTGTATTGTGGAAAAGCAGGTCAGAGTGGAGATTGAGATACCAGTCACTGGGATGTTCCACGGCTTGGTTTATTTGATCTTCTGAGTTGTCTGGGCTGACTTGGGGGCACACCACATTGAAGTTTACATTTAAAAGGGTTAGGGTAGAAGTTAAGTTTTAGGGTATGGACGTCCCAAGGATCCAGAATAGCAATGATCCTTGCCAGTACCACCCGTCTTCTTCTCCACGTTTTTGATGACTCCAACAGCCACTGCCTGCCGCATGTCCCGGACAGCATAACGACCTGTATGCACACCAGCATCAAATCAAATCAAATGTTGTTTGTCACATGGGCCGAATACAACAGGTGTAGACCTTACAGTGAAATGCTTAGTTACAAGCCCTTAACCAACAATGCTTTTAGAAGTTAAGAAAAAAAATAAAAATGAGTGTTAAGTAAAAAATAGAAAATATTTCATAAAAGTAACAAATACTTAAACAGCAGCAGTAAAATAACAAGCGAGGCTATATACAGGGGGTACCAGTACAGAGTCAATGTGCGGGGGCACCGGTAAGTCGAGGTAATTGAGGTAATATGTACATGTAAGTAGAGTTAAAGTGAATATGTGTAGATTATAAACAGAGAGTTGCAGCAGTGTAAAATAGGGGTCTGGGTAGCCATTTGATTAGCTGTTCAGGAGTCTTATGGCTTGGGGGTAGAAGCTGTTATGAAGCCTTTTGGACCTAGACTTGGCGCTCCAGTCCTGCTTGCCGTGTGGTAGCAGAGAAAACAGTCTATGACTAGGGTGGCTGGAGTCTTTGACAATTTTTAGGGTCTTCCTCTGACACCGCCTGATACAGAGGTTCCTGGATGGCAGGAAGCTTGGCACCAGTGATGTACTGGGCCATACGCACTACCCTCTTGCGGTCGGATGCCGAGCAGTTGCCATACCAGGCAGTGATGCAACCAGTCAGGATGCTCTCGATGGTGTAGAACCTTTTGAGGATCTGAGGACCCATGCCAAATCTTTTCAGTCTCCTGAGGAGGATAGGCTTTGTCGTGCCCTCTTCACGACTGTCTTAGTGTGTTTGGACCATGATAGTTTGTTGGTGATGTTGACACCAAGGAACTTGAAGCTCTCAACCTGTTCCACTACAGCCCCATCGATGAGAATGGGGGCATGCTCTGTACAGTAGCGAGGCTATATACAGTAGCGGCACAGGGATTATGGGGGTCTGTTGGTATTACAGACTCTGTCAGGGACAGGTTGAAAATGTCAGTGAAGACACTTGCCATTTGGTCAGCGCATGCTCGGAGTAAACGTCTTGGTAATCCATCTGGCCCTGTGGCCTTGTGAATGTTGACCTGTTTAAAGGTCTTACTCACATTGGCTACGGAGAGCGTGATCACACAGTCTTCCGGAACATCTGGTGGTTTCATGCAGGCACACACAGTGAAACAGTGTTTCATATTGTTGTTTAACATCTCACAAGGATTCTATTGGCTCGTCATTCTTAGTATTTAATGATGTTTCAGTATTCTGCTCATCTTGCATGAGTTATCTGATGCTAAGCAGGCCTGTTGAAACGTAGCCATGGAAAAAGGCTGCCTGTACCTGGGTACAACTCACAAACAATACTCCCTCACTCTGCCATTCTGGGCCCAGCACACATGGGAGGCCAGGGCCTAGTGGTGTCACAGAGTATTTCACGCTTCAAAAACACATGCAATTATTTCCTTTGATTGCACACAGAACCGCTGACAAATATTCCCAATCAAAATCAGGTCCAGAGAAATCAACAAAGCCTCTCCCTGGACTGTGTAATGGGTAAATAGTGCATCCATGTTACAAACCTCACCATCATCAGAGAGAGAGAGAGAGAGTTTCAGAAGAACCAGATGTCTGTCCAAGGGGGGCTTCAGCTTAGTGACTTGTCTGCTTGTGAGTAACCAAAACAGCCACCCTTATGGAACTAGAGCAAGATGTGGAGGACGGCATGCCAGCTTCACACACAAAAGGGGGATTCTTACAGGACGTCAGTCCCTGAGATTTGATTATAGCCAATGAATTGACCACACATGGGCTGCAGATGGACGTGAAGGAATCAGAGGGCAGCTAGCCAGGCAAGTCTTGAAGAGTGAGGTAAATATGAGAACTACATCATTAGAAATGCTATTTAGCAGATGCTTTCATCCAAACGCGACTTACAGTCATCCGTGCACATATTTTATATATGAGTGGTCCCACTATCCTGGTGTTTTCAGTGCCATGCTCAACCAACTGAGTTACAGAGGACCACTAGATGTCTGCTGTAGTGAAGATGTCTGAGGACAGTGGATGTTAGTTAGGGTTACCAGGTGTAAATACTCTCCCAGTGGAGGGTATTTGGAGAAGCTTGCCACCCACGTGGGCTTCCCAGGAAACATCTCTACAATGGCAGCGTCCCCAGACTTCAGGGAATTGGGGTTGACTTCCAGCTTCTTCCCCATGCGGCGGTCTATCTTCACTTTTGACCCTGACCTGAGCTGTGAACCCAGAAGCCTCCTGGGTCCTGAGGACACCACTCTCCACTTGACCCCACTAGTGGCATTCTAATAACTGGGAAACAAACGAGAGACTTCTAGTCATCATTCTCTTCTGAAGTAATAAGGCAATATGTTACATCAGGTATTAGTTCTCTGTGATGATCATGTTGTTTGTGAGAATATTAATTTTGTTTAGTGTTATAGTAGTAACCATACCTTTTATCTTGTAGACGTCCTGCAAGGGCAAGTGAGGGGTTTGTCTGTGGGCCATCGGTATCCAGAGCCTCTAGCAGACTCACCCCGTTGGCATGGTGCTCCTGTCTGTCCAGCTTCCAGCCTTTGAACCAGGGCATCTGGACAGAGTAACAACATGGACATCTGTGTGCTGAATTTGTGTGTCAGTTGATTGAGCAACAGGTAAATGCATTTTATATGGACATGAGGACATCTGGTGGAGAGTTGAGGAACTACACAGTGTCCAGGGGCATCGTGGCACTAAAGCTTTGAGAAAGATCAAATATATTTTGAATGCTATACAATGTGATGTTATTCATCATAGCTCTTCTCACTGTAGGCCATCTTGTTGACCCCTACAATGAGTTACTGGACCCATAGGGTGTAGGCCAGGAGGGCATGCTCCCTCGTCTGACCGTTCTTGGAGATGCCTGCCTCATACTCTCTCACTCCAGCTGCCACGATCAGCACGGCACAGTCCGCCTGTACAACACAACACAGCAGGGATGGCAACATTTTTGGACCGTTCATCAGTGGGAATACTGTGATGGTTTGCGTTGCTTGTTGTAATGGTTAACAATTAAGGTTTCGATGAAGGGTTACGGTGAGGATGAGGAATGGTAACATTTAGGTGAAGGTGTCATCCACCTTACCTGAGATGTCCCTACTTACCTGGGAGGTCCTCGTGATCATGTTGTTGATTAAGTTTCTGTGCCCTGGGGCGTCCACAGGGATATGTCTATATGGTGATGCCCCGCTCCCTCTGTCTTCAGCTTGTCCAGAACCCATGCATACTTGAAGGAGCCTCTTCCCATATAGTGCAGAGAGATAAGGTAAAGATACTCTATATTAACAGTTAGAATGAGAAACGGCTCAGTTATTAGAGAGACATTTATGACAGTCTATCCCCTGGCTACAGTATATTCCCTGGCTACAGTCCATCCCGACTACAGTCTATCCCCTGACTACAGTCCATCCCGACTACAGTCTATCCCCCGACTACAGTATATTCCCTGACTACAGTCCATCCCGACTACAGTCCATCCCGACTACAGTCTATCCCCCGACTACAGTATATTCCCTGGCTACAGTCCATCCCAACTACAGTCTATCCCCTGACTACAGTATATTCCCTGGCTACAGTCCATCCCGACTACAGTCTATCCCCTGACTATAGTATATTCCCTGGCTACAGTCCATCCCGACTACAGTCTATCCCCTGACTACAGTATATTCCCTGGCTACAGTCCATCCCGACTACAGTATATTCCCTGGATACAGTCTATAGCGACACTGAGCATACAAAATGTTTAATCAAGGTAGAGATTTATTCACTGAGAAGATCTCACAAACTACTAGTAAAACAGCTTGTGTTCTTCAATACCGAAGTTACCACGTATCGATCAGGCTCTGATATATTTTACGTAGCATTAAAGCTGATGTTGGAGATAATGTCTTTCATATTCAATGGATAGCGCAGTGCTCCTAAACCTCATTTGGCTGTGCAGTAGGTCATATCAGGACGTTGGGAGGTTAAAAAGCCATGCAAGATGGTGAACAGGCTCATGTGTCAGTGGCGTCAGATGATCTTCAGGCTGGAACTGTCATCAAAAGCAATTACGTATTTATTTTATAAAACATCATTGCACAATATCAGACATCATAATTTGCATGTTCTAGTTTTATCGGAGGAAGACATTTGAGCATTTCAACTAGACATTCGAACTGTTATGCTCGTCTTTATGCAAATGAAAACACAAGAGCAGACATGGCAGCTCTCAATACACCCCTCAACAGTGAGCCCTGAAAGGCAGGTATATCCATATTGTACGGCCTCTTACCTGTAGCAGAATCGGGCTATGCTGCCCGCTCAATGTCGGCACCCCCTTCCCCTTTGGGTGCAGTAGGATGGAGGGAAAGGCACAGCCTGCAGTGAGGCACTTGTCTGCAGCAGCTTCAAGTGTGTGTGTGAGTGAGTGTGAGCGAAGTAATTAAGACGGGGAACCGGCCAGCAAGAATGAAAAGAGTCGGGCTGATCCTTGATATCATACTAGGAAGAAACTCAAAAACTATGTTAGTAAAGTAATCCTTATCAGTCATATGAGTTATTAGTATCAACTAATTACACTGGTATGGAGCGCTGCAATTAGAGTCCCAACAATCAACTGAATGACTGACAAAGCTACTTAGAAGTTCTGCTGCAAGGTGATTGGGTATCAAAGATGCATGTGTCACCAGAGAGTACTTAGTCACTGACATATCAGAGATACTGGCTTAATACAAACACAGACATGTTGCTTAGTAATTGCCTCCCGAGAAGTTCAGCCCCACTGGGTATATTAATGAACAAATGCTGCACACCATCACACTCCATTAGAATACACTGTTTGTTGAATTAACGAACCAGTCGCAAACTTAGTCAAAACTAATTTAATGGAACATACGCCTTAAAAATGGAACATGTCCAATAAATAGACAATAAAAAAATAAATCTCAAATGGATAGACTACAGCTACACATGTTCATATTTTTTTAGGAAAAGTCTGTCCTAAATACTTTTTAACAATTACCAAAACATGCACATTCGATAATCCCCAAGGACAAAATGCATAAGACTATGACTGTAGAAAAAAAGGGGACAACGACCGACATTTCGCACTAATGGCAAATACATTTCATACAGATGAGGTACAATAACAATCTGGTTGGAAGTTACTGGAAGAGGTACGCTACACTCTATGCATGTTTACAACCACTTGTAACAAATCAGAACACACAACAACAAAAAAGACAATTAGCGCAAGCGTCCAGCCAGTAATACACAGTGTATTGCTGTGATTTAGTAGTCCTGCGTTTCTCCAAAGCCAAACAGGATAACTTCACAATAACTCAAGCCTGAACACAAGCACTAGAACCATTACACGTATTCTGATGTCAGAGCCGAAGCATTGATATGTGTCTGATTGAATTGTGCCAATATTACTAAACATGGCTGCTGGCCTCTCCTCCACAGCTGAGGACTGGAGGCAGGGGGTTGTCCAAAAACCTCCGCTGCTGTGACAGTATATTGATAATCATGACCAATACGATTCAGTGTTGTCATCACATTGCTATTGCTGTGTTGTTTTCAGAGATTGTGTGGAAATGGGGTAATGCTACATCTTTCTAGATGTTCTGAGAACATAACAGAAGTCTAAAATTGCAGCTTCTGTGGGGCTAAAAGTTCTTCATTCCATCTCCTGGATGCCTGTGCACAAATTCTGCATTGTCCAAATAGCTTGTCTATTGTCCGACTCAAACGCCACTCTCCCCCTCCCTCCCGCTTCCCTCCCTCTTCCTTCCAGGCTTCACAGATGAGTCTCTCCAGTCCCAGGTCTCTCCCCCTCCCTCCCTCTTCCTTCCAGGCTTCACAGATGAGTCTCTCCAGTCCCAGGTCTCTCCTCCTCCCCCTGGGGTCTCCTGCTCTCTGTAGTGGCTGATTTCTTGAGGGCGCCTCCTGGTGGCTTGGCCTACGTCCTTCTCCGCTTGGCTCCACCGGGGCTGGAGGGGTTGCTGCTGGAGTTGAGCACCTTCTCAGTGGCACGGTTCCTCTTCCTCTTGTCTGCTGCCTCCTTCCCCGGGCCGCCCTCAGCGGAACCCTTCTCTCTGTCTCTCTCTCTCTCCTTGTCTTTGCTGACGGCCCTCTCTATCATCTTCACTGAGGAGTTGCTGCCTGAGAGAGAGGAAGAGAGAAAGAAAAGATTGAGGGGAGTTGTCAGGTAAAGGGAGAGAGGTTTTGGAAATGATTGAAGGTTCAAAAGATTCTGCAGCACTCAGTCCAAGTTCTGAAAGTTGACCTGTGAAACCAAATGCTTTAGATCTTCTCTCTCAGATCGGTGGAGGAGGCAGTGACTGCTCTCTCAGATCGGTGGAGGAGGCAGTGACTGCTCTCTCAGATCGGTGGAGGAGGCAGTGACTGCTCTCTCAGATCAGTGAAGGAGGCAGTGACTCTTCTCTCAGATCGGTGGAGGAGGCAGTAAGTGACTGCTGCTACAGTGACTGTGGCTTTGTAGGGTATGATAGACTCAAATTTAGCCAGTTGTTATTCTAGTGTCCAGCGGTAGGCTAGTGTTTGCTGTGTACATCCAATGGGAATATCATGTACCTTAGAGCAGGGTCACAGTGGAGGATACAGAGGATCAGAGCTGGGATCAACAGACAAATTACATTCAAATAGTATAAAGAAAGGAATGGCAGAAGAGAGAAAAAGCCAGTTCAAGATCACCACCCATTTGAAGCTTGACATATCTTCTTTATCTTTTAAGTCATAAAACTCCATCAAAACAATATAGAATTATACATTTAAAAAGTGACAAGCCATGCTTGAACATTTTCTCAAATCTAAGTTAAAAGGAGAGTAAAAGAGAAACTGAAATAAAGATAGACGCACATTTTCTGTGCACTAGGCGGGCGGTCACTCTAAAGAACCTCTAGTTCTGATCTGTTCTATACCGAGATCAAGCTGGAGTTTTGGAACAGAGCAAACAAGTTCTTCTGTCCATACCTCTCAAAATCCTGGCCAGCAGCCATACAGGGACTCAGACCTTTAAAACCAGCCAAATGACCCGTTTAGGGATGCCGCTTTGTGTGCCAGAGAGAAGATATGTACAGACGTAGTCCAAATAAGGCTCACGTCAGACAGAAAGAGGAGGAGCACATGAGGTGAAATACAGCTAATGTAATTGAATTAGGGAGAGAACCTTCTTCATGCGTGGCTGGGGAGTCTCGTTCCTCTTTCAACTCGTCTTTCATGTCGTCCTCAGACACCAGTTTACCTGTTCAGGGCAGGAATAATATAATAATATGCCATTTAGCAGTCTAACAGCGTCTTATAGTCACGTGTGCATACATTTTATGTACGGTCGGGTGGAAGAGATGTATACATTTTTATTTATTACGTTTATTTGAGCAGGGACAATGTACAAAAAAAAACAAATGTCTCAGTAAACTTGAGAAAATATGCGTTGTACCAAATGTAGCTAGCAGCTAATTTCCGTCCTCAAGCCAAATATGGAGTTTCTAGTAGCTCAGCATTTTTGTGAGTTACGGTGGATTCTGAAGAGAGTGGGTTTACCTTCCTTTACTTCTTGAATCATCTCCTCTGGAAGATTGAAGCTCTTCTCTGAGTTGGGAAATGGCAATATTTCTGACTCATGCTGCAGTGGACACAATGTGTGACAGTATTCAGTGTTAAATGACAGAGTAAAGATAGCGGCTGACTGAATCTATAACAATCTACTTCAAAGGCCAGAGAAAGGTGAAGACACTCTACTCACCAAGGCTGACATGTCATACATAGTTCCCAGGTGGTCCCAGATCACCTTTGATGACACTTGCCTCCCAATATTCTGGCTAAATTTATCCCGGATGCAGATCATGTGAAAGTGGCGATTTACCCCTGCAGAGAAAATAAGTACGTAAGCTACGTCTTCAAAAAGTGGGAGGAAAAAATAAACAAAATAATAACATTTGTCAAAGACTCCAGTCACCCAAGTCATAGACTGTTCTCTCTGCTACCGCACGGCAAGCAATACCAGACCGCCAAGTCTAGGACCAAAAGGCTCCTTAACAGCTTCTACCCCAAAGCCATAAGACTGCTGAACAATTAATCAAATGGCAACTGGACTATTTACATTGACCCCCCTTCCCCATTTGTTTTTATACTGCTGATACTCAATGTTTATTATCTATTCATAGACACTTCATCCCTACATGTACAAATTACCTCGGTACTGGTACCCCCTGGAAATAGCCTCGTTATTGTCATTTTATTGTGTTACTTTATTTATTTTATCTGGTAAATATTTTCTTAACTCTTTATTGAACTGCACTGTTGGTTAAGGGCTTGTAAGTAAGCATTTCACGCTATTCGGCGCATGTGATACATACATTTAGATTTAGGATGAGAATCTGACAACGGATAATGATGCTGCATTATTAGCGAACGTTATGTGCACAAAAGTAAATATAGGGTAGCAAGCTGGCTAGCTGGTTGGTTTATTTATTATAATAATACACATCACGCTATTACCATGGATACTACTTCCATTAATGGTTATTTTTTTATTTGACTCTATTATTGATTATTCTAGCGCAATATTTAAGTTAGCAAATTAGATTTCACTGCACCTTTTAAACCTGAAGTAAACTGTGTACGTGACTAATACAATTTGATACTACAGTAGCTAACAGCATGCAACAACAACAAAATAAAGACATGCATATGAATTTGTCACAAGAAGCTGCTTGTGTTAGGATTTCCAGATTTATGTCAGCTCGGAAGTTCGATTGGTACAGTAACAAGCTAGCTAGCCACCTCTGAATAAATGTGGCCAACACTTTAAGACAAAAACGTGCAACGTTTGACAAGCTAGCCAACAAGAAAACATGGGTGTAATTGATCATGCATACCAAGTAGCATGATCAATTCACCTAGCTAACTAGCTGCCGAATAGGCATCAACTCATCACGTAGTTTGTTATTCATGTTTTGTCCATAGGCACCAGAGTGAGGACAGACATTTTTCGGAATAAACTTAAATAAATAGCCCATCCCCTCTACCTTTTATCTTATTCTGCCGCTATACAACTTTGTATGCGTTGTTTGTAGGTAACCTTGTTATTTACGAAGTTTTGGGAACAGATTCCTGTTGGAACGTTCCACAAATGATAGGCACCGCTAAAATGGCCATGGACTGTGGGAGCTCATTGATGTGTGTAATTGTCTGACTATACATGAATAGCTGGCTAGACAACTTGTTGTGGGTGGCAGGCTTTCGTCCTCCGCGTCGGGTCGCCACTACAGCCCGGGGATTTTCAGGCCTACACGATTAACACGCTAGCTAACGTTATATTCTTACCTACGGGTTTGTGACCCAGCATTGCATGGAACAGGCACACCTCGACTTCTTGACTCCATACCACCGAGTCTTCGATGGTACTGATGCCCGACTCTGCTTGTTTACCGTCAGCTGGAACAAGCTCGGCTTCCCCCATGCTGTTGTCCTTCTCCAATAACAAAACACTGCAATCAAAGACTTTAACAACTGACCCAAATGAACACAAGAAACACCACAAAGCCTGTCTTCTTCTTCGATTACGTTAACGGCGCTGGGAATCCAATGATGTTGCATTACCGCCCCCTACTGAATTATAGTATAGCTCCATTACACTTTGTGATACAGAAATAGGAAAGGGGAACCGGGAAAAATAACAAAATATAATCAAATATATTTATATATTACCCTACCATCTAACCCTACACACATTAAAACCCACCACCTTATTCCACTACTTTAACCCTATCTGACCCTACCCGAGTCCAACGGCCTGAGAAGACGGAACTTGACCACTCAACACACCCTGTAACTCTTCTGAAGTAAAATATCGTACCCCCAAGAACTTCTCTGCACCTGCCAACACAACATATATTTTGTGTGAGGGCTACCTGCTCCACTGTCTCCATTTCCTGGCAATAATCACACTTTCCTGCTGGATGCTTTCATATCACATTTAAAGTCTTATTCAACTAGATGGTGTCCCACCCTTAATCTTGTAAAAATAGGCTCCTCACTTCTGTCTCTTCCTGATGTCCTCCCCTTCCCGACTTTCCTCTGTACTTGAAATAAATGCCTGCCCTTAGTATCTCTATTCCACTGCTCCTGCTGTTTCTGAACCATCACTGTCCATATCAGGCTTTTTGACCTCTGCCTTGCTCATTGAAACTACATCAACATCCCCACTACTAAGTGCTTGTTTAGCCAGTACATCAACTGCCTCATTCCCCTCCACCCCCACATGGGCTAGGACCCAAGTAAATATTATCTGTATGCCCATCTGTCTAACCCTGCCATGGGTTTGTAGTACATCATAAAGCAGGTCTTGTCTGCTATGTGAGCTAAAGGACTGCAGACTCATCAACACTGCACATGAATCAGAGCAAATAGCTACTCTGTCTGGCTTGACTTCCTCCACCCACTGCAAGACCAACAGTATGGCCATCAGCTCCCCCGTTTATACAGCCAGATGATCTGGAATACATTTCCTGACTCTCACCCCACATTCCTGCACTACAAATGCTGACCCAGTACGTCCTGTCCTTGGGTCTTTTGAACCATCTGTATAAATGGCTACAACATCCTGATACACAGTATCCAGACGTCTCTTAAACAAATCAGATGGATCAACACCCTCCCTATCTTTCAAGGTCTCTCCAACACTTCTAGGTTAACTACTGGAGGCGCGAGTAGCCATGATGGGTTTACAGGAATAGCTACCGTTGGACTAAACTCCCTTCCATACAGTCCCGTCTCCTTCGCCTGGGTATTACCCACCCACCCAAAGCTCTTGTTCTGTCCTCGCTCATGTTCCCAGCATGCCTGTAAAATCTATTTTGCAGGATGAGACACCCCATGTCCCTGTAGGTTGACCCAATAATGAATTGCCATCTGCTATCTCCTAATATGCAATGACATATCCCCCATCACCACCTGTAATGCAGACACAGGGGAGGTCCAAAACGCCCCACTACATGTTCTGTGTCCTTGCCCCTGTGTGTCATCTAGCCTTTCCAATGAGGTCTGGGCTGCCGAACCATACACTATACTGCCATAGTCTATCACAGATCGGATCAATGCAACATACATGGTCCTCAGTAAGGAACGCCCAGCCCCCCACTCCTTCCCCCGTCAGACAGCGCATCACATTTAGCACCTTCTTACACTTTCCCACCACTCTCTCAATGTGTTCTGCCCAGGTCAGTCTAGTATCAAAGTATACCCCAAGGAACCTGAAGGCCCCCATCCTCTCCAAGCATCTCCCATATAACCTCAAGCATACCTTATCTCCCACCTTCCTCCTGGTCAAGAACACAGTCTGAGTTATCTCTACAGAGAACCTGAATCCCCACATTAATTCCCACCTCTCTACCTCATCAATTGCTTCCTGTACCTTCCTGACTATGTATGGCATATTTCTTCCCCTCTTCCATAAGGCCCCATCATCTGCAAATAACGACCTCCCAATATCCGGCCATACCTGAGAGTAAACATCATTGATCATGATTGAGAACAACAGAGGACTAATCACGCTCCCCTGCGGTGTACCGTTATCCACCAGGTAGCTGCCTGATAGAGACTTCCACACCCTCACCTGGATAGACCTTCCAAACAGGAAATCCTTTATCCAGTTTTACATTCTTCCTCCTAACCCTATAATATTAAGCTTGATTAACAACCCCTCCTTCCACATCATATCATATGCCTTCTCTACATCAAAAAAAGACAGCTACAACAGTCTCCTTGTTCACCTGAGCCTTCCTGACCTCTGCTTCTAAGCAGAGCACTGGGTCCATAGTTCCCCTCCCCTTCCTGAACCCACTCTGATGTGGCGATACTATCCCCCTGCTCTCCAGGAAGTAAGTTAGCCTCTCCATAATCATACGTTCCATAATCCTACATACATGTTATGTTAAAACTATTGGCTGATTGTTAGTTGGCCTCGTTGGGTCCTTCCCTGTCTTCCGGATTGGTACTGCCTCCTTCTAGCTGCCTGGTAGTTTCCCCTCCTCCTAAACTCTTAATATTATAGGGGTAGGAGGAAGAATGTAAAACAGGATAAAGGGGCGTTTTGGACTCTCATTGGTGTACAACACCAATACCTTATCCAGTGCCTGATCACTAAGATGGGCCAACATAACATTGCACACCTCATCTTTCCCAGGTGAAGTTAACCCAGCCTTACCTAGTGGACATTTCCACTGGATGCTTCAGATTAATACATCTCCTTGTTCTATATGTGCTTCAAACAGCACAGCCAAACAGAGAACAACACCTCCTATCACTGGTAATATTGTTAGCCAACTGGGATGCTCTTGTAACAGTGTTTCTTCTGTCCCTCTCCTCGCCCCTACCTGGGCTCGAATCAGGGACCCTCTGCACACATCAACAACTGACACCCAGAAAGCATCGTTACCCATCGCGCCACAAAAGCCACGGCCCTTGCGGAGCAAGGGGAACAACTACTTCAAGGTCTCAGAGCGAGAGACGTCACCGATTGAAACGGTGTTAGCGCGCACCCCGAAAGCTAACTATCCATTTCACACCGGTTACACTCCTTCATCCAGAAAGGTTTGATAGACATACTACTTTGACAGGCTAGAATAATATAGTTGTTTTTTTCATTCCATTTATTGTAGGCATACAAACTAAAGTAAATGTACTATATGTCTTTGACATGGATACACAAGGATACATTTAAGCAGGGCACTCCATATTGGTGGCCCTCCTCATGCATAAATGGTGGACAGAGGGCGTGTATAGGTGTCTAGCCCCATGCCACCGCTTAGGGTTACATTGTTGCACTGTGTCCAGTCTAGAGTCTACAATCATGATAAACGTTCTATAACTTTATCGCCAAATGATTGGCTATGAAAAGAATGTAAAGGGTTGTCTGTACTATCCGTGTACCACCACAAGAGGGCGCTATACGACCTTGTGTCTGCTTGCTTCAGCAGGCCTATGTTTAGTGCAGTAGAATTAAATACAATGGAATTGACACTATTAAATTGGCTACATTTCTTAGTTATGTTCTTATCCAACAGAGTAATATAGTCTACAAAGAGTAAAGAGTTATGCCAACTATAAAATTAACATTAATTTCCAAATTTGAAAGGAATTACGTATCTTCATTAGACAAGTTTATGAGCAAAGTGAACTCTTGTAATAGTGTTGCTCACTTGACCATTATAGCTTACTATGATACAAAATGTGACAAGTGCAGCTACGGTTTCTTTTTCACTGTAGCTACGGTTTCTTTTTCACTGTTTCACATGAACTCAGCGCGTTATAACCCATTAGTTTAATGGTAATGTCTCAACAATGGAATTCCAAAAGAAGTTAAAATAGCTCATCGTAAGTCAGGAGAGTGCAGGACAAAGCTATGATAGATAGTAGCCCTCGATTCAACAGTTGTATTTATTTCCATTCCCTGATGTAACGCGGCTCTAAATCCCTGCAGTGCAGTACGCACAGCTGCAGCGCTAGTGTTTTAAAGCCGAGTCAGTGTGGGATTGTGTTTGTGTGATAGCATCGTGCCAAGGGCAGGCGGGCCCCGGGCCCAGACTGAGTGGCGCCGCCGCACACCTGGCGAAGTTCAGGTTAAGCAGCCTCACATTCCTCGACGCGCAGCTGATTGAAACATTAACAAACAGAAATCCGTGAGCCAGGCTGCAGATGGACCGGCATCGCAGCCAAGAAAATAGACTCGCTGTGTGTGTGTGTCTGTGAGTGTGAGACACAGAGAGAGAATAGTAGGAAAAGGTATAACAACTTTGAAACTGTGAATATGAGAAAATAAATCAATAATTCTCATATATTCTCTAAACCAAAATCATTTGGTATATCATTAATATTCATGAACCTCTTTTAGGGCTGTGCTGATTGCCTTGGTGCTCTTAAAAAAGCGGTTATTCTGCTCTCCTCATAGGATAACACTTTTTGGTTCCAGGTAGAACCCTTTAGGATTCCTTGTAGAACCCTCTGTTGAAAGGGTTCTACATGGAACCTAAAACGGTTCTTCAAAGGGTTATCTTATGGGGACAGCCAAATAACCCTTTTAAGTTCCAGATAGCACTTTTTTTTCTAAGGCGGGTTTATATTTAAATTAGTAGGCCTATGGTGGTACACAACGGTAAAGGTGTATTATGAAAACAACACTAGATTAGCCTATGTTGAATGTGCTCTTATTAATTGGATAATAGTTTGGATAACATTCTAGTGTAATAGCTGTGTAAGTTACTAACTATTTATTAACCTCATTGACGTTTTCATTCTCTGTGAATGAGTGGAAGTAAAAATCCATCTATTCAATTTGGCAGTGAATTGTCATTTGTCATAGAATATCATTACAAGTATTGGGATCACCTTATTATAGTGATTGTTCAACAAAATACTATAGTTGTCATGGTTTGGTTACTTAGTAGATCCAAAGACATGCTTCTGTACATTGATTGAACTAATAGTACATCTCCATGCCTGCCAAAACGATGCGCTGTCTGGAAATCTAACCTTTACAAGTGAATGTTTGACCCTCAGTAGAAACCAAGATAGTAGGTCTACAGCTGACGACGTGTGTTGTGAATAAACCAGTAAGATTCAAAGAATGAAGAAAAGTGAAGGCATTATTCTCACCTAACATATATTGTTTTAATAAAAACACCAGAAGTACATTGTTATAAAAACAATATTGGTGATCACATCTGAATCATTGTAATATACAATACAAATATAGCTCAGCAATCTGAGAAATTGACATTTTAAAATATACATATTTTCTACATATAAATTGCTCAAAATACAGAAAATATAAGGAATGAAAGATTATTTCACATAAAGTCCAACATGTACCAACATCTAAGAGCAACATCTAAGAGAGCTCGTTGGGTTAGGATGCTATGTTGTTGATGACTCATCCTCAGTCTCAGCTCGACCAGCACACTCTTCTTGGTGACAGCAGGACACCTGTGGCTGCGTGGGGACAGCTCCCCTGACCTGACACTTCGTAGTTTCAACTCAGAATGTTTATCTACGCATATCATGGATTTTCACATCGCTTCACTGCTTGATGCAAGACATAAGATGCGACGAAATGTCATCCATGGGTGGCCAACATCGTTCTTCATGTTGTTTCGGTTAATGGTTATATCTGTTGCTTGATCAGCGGCAGAGAATTCTGTCATCGGAGCATCCGTTCTGTAAAAAGGGAGATGGATAATGGTACATTTTAACACACATATAACAACTTGGTTTTAGCACAGGATTATGCAGTGATGTCATTTTTACACTTGAATATGTCATGCATGACAATAATGTAATTTCCTGAAATTGCGTTGATGGAATTGTTCTGTACACATACCTCCACAGAGATGCTGGCGATTTCTGCATTGAGGGTTGTCAGAGGGGTCCGGGGTGCATCTGCGGCCTGCTGTTTGCCGGGTGCGTCCAACTCGACCTGTAGGTCCCAGATATAGTCGATGACATGCTGCAGAATCTCCATCTTACTGGCTTTCTTGTTGGCTGGCAGAGTGGGCACCAGCTCCTTCAGCTTGCTGTAGCAGCTGTTCATGTCCTGCAGAAATACACTCATCTGCTCGTCCAACAGTGGGATCTTGCACTTGGAGATGGCCATACTCTGTTCGGAGAGACACCGGACCATGTCCTCGGTGTTCTTGAGGGTGCAGGTAGATCCGACACCTTTCATTTTCTCTTGTTTTGACGTCTTTTAGAGTGGAGAGAAATATACAAAAAAAGAGGTAAAGTAGCTGCGAGTTCTGGTATCCTGGTGAAAATTCTCAGACTGTTACTGTCAAGCGAACTTTGACAGTTTGTGGCTCTGAAGAGAACTCACGCTGAATTTATCTTTCCAAGAGGATTCGGGGAGTGACTAAAGCGGGTCCATTTTGAAGCGTTGGACCAATGAGAAACTCCCGCCCGCAAAGCAGGGGCGGGTTTCCAGTCCTCCAGTACCATAAGAGGCGGTGTTTATCAATCTTTACAATCTGCTAAATGACGCTGTTACAAATGGAAACAAATTTCCCAGTTGTCCTTTGCCCGTGGACTCTGCAGGTGTAGAGACCGCCCGGAGACGTGGGTGGGGAGCTTAGTCATGAAGAATGCTGCAATAACTAGATTAATAGGCTTTTAATTGTAGACCGATTGGAACTCCATCTTACGGTAAATAACCAGAACTGTCACAACAATATCGGTTTATATTGGGGATATCTATAGCCTACTGAAAAAATGCCAGTCTATTTATAATCTCCATAAAATAGAGTAGCTGAACTAAGCATTCTGCACATCCCAGCTCTGCAGAATCCTTCCCTACCCTCAAATACATGTTTTATGTGTTTATAAGTATTATGTTTTAATCAACTGAGAAGTGCATAATATCACATTTTATTATGAACTAAATACATCATTCTGCATATGACCATTCAACAAAGCCTATCCAAATTAATGTTTTAATAGTATCCATTAATTAGGCAGTTATTTAGCAGCTATAGATTTTGCATTATGGTATGCAAATTATGATTACAATTATGATAAAACATTAGTAGACGAATCTCATGGATTCACATATCCTATGCAATAAATCTCTTTCAATTTACAAATCTCATAGTTTACACATTAAGCCCTAAATCTTCCAATGAATAGTTTCACAGATTCGTTCCCACTGTGCGCTGGGCGGTGTGTGAGTGCGCGCCCAGAGAGTCCAAACAAGCTGACGCAGACTGCCAGGCGCCGGTTCCGTGACGTCACCCATTCATCTAGTCCCTGACGGCTGTCAGCCTGGCGCCGCGCGGGCGGTGTCCATGGAGACCTCAAACAACGGGCTCACAATCCCCCATTCACCTGCACAGCACAAACCCTGAGAACAAACTGTCTGCCCAAAATCGTTATTCATTTATCACGTTAAACCACTCAGTGAAGAGATTACTGCCCCACACACCTGCAAACTGCCATTGTCACTAGCTTGCTCACTCAAATTCCAAAGGCTTGTGAAAGAAAAAAAGACAGAGAGCTTTGAATGTATAATGACAGTTCCTGAATTCCTTCAGTTAGGTACTCCCCTTCTTTTTTCATAAGAAAAGCCCTCAAGTAAAACATTGTATATTTTACAGGGATATACAATTAGTTACAATGTTGCAATTTCAGTGCATGTCTGTCTGGCTGTAGTCCACCAGAATTAGATTTTCATTCGTTTTTCTTTTTACTTAATAAATAGATTCAAATAAATGTTGCATCTTGTATAATTGTGCTGAGTTTGCAACAAACTTACAATTCATTTGGAGACAGAGAACCAAACAAAAGAAAGCATGAAAACACAAAGTGAAAAAGGAGAAGAATGTAATTGTTAGCATCTGGTATTCCCCCAAAAAATATATATGCGGTTTGAATGAGTAATTCAGTTGGCCTATGTGAAATACTCAAGTAATGCACTGGAAATATGGCATGTGGGACTTCCATCTTGATCAAAATATGTATCATAATGAAGTGCATAGAATTGATTATGCAAGTGTAATTAAATCAGCCTTTCTGTAACTGGACAATTAACCCTGCATTTTGCTTATACTCATCCAGAGAGAGTTCTGCCTGTGTGAGGAGAGTGACATCCTCTTTCACAGGTCATGTTGGGGATGGGGAGAGCCAGTGGTCTGAAACAATGGGAGTGCAGAGCAAGTATTGTGGGAGAAAATCTAGTCTGGAGCCAGTGAGTCTGGAGCGCCCCTCTGCTCTCTCATCCAGCTTTTGTTCAGCTGCAGAAGCTATCAGCACTTCCTACTGACACCAACAATAACCCCACACAGCTGGGCCCTTTTAATCCTGTTTACTGCAACATCAAGGAGAGGGGGAGGGGCAGGGGAGGGGGACTGAGGAAAGTGAAACACATTAGCTCCCTATTTTAAGACAGAGAGGAGGTTCTTTCTGTTGTGGTTCGTTACAACTAGCTACTAACTGAGGTGTAAAACTGTTTTCTCGCTCTGTCTCCCTCCCTTGTTGTTAGATCCTCCCTGAGTTGTGACAGTGACACCACACACGCTGGTTTGGAGGCAGTTGGTTGTTGGTTGAATGACATGAACTGGCAGTGGTATAGATATGGGTCCTTTTTGTTCACTCAACCTCTGCAACTCATGTTTTTGTTTTCAATAAATTAATTTGGTTAAAATATTTATTTTTTATGGTAATCTTATCCCGACATGGCTGCAGACTGTGGACAGGAAACAGAGAGGGAGACGCTTGACGACGGGTTGATGATAAAGAGGAAGGAAGAACATTCCAGGAATGTTTTTCCTGTTGCCATCTTCTCCCACCACAGCAGTTTTTGTTGGCCCTATCTCTACATTGCATTGTATTACTTTCCACTGGAATTAAAGCCTTTTCCACAGAATGCTGAAATTAGTTATCTTTTTTCTGCTGTAGTCTACTGTAGACTAGTGATGCTTTGCTGGTGGACGGAATCTAAGAAGAGGTCTATGCTGTTACATAGACTAATCCTGCTCCTTATGAGTGACATGTAATGAGTACTGTGCAGGTGGCCCAGGCATGGATGTCCTCTGTCATTGTGTGCATCTGGGGATGAGAGGGTGCTTGAGCCCTTTCCCAACCATGCAGAGTTAAACAGTAAGAACAATTTCATAAAAATATATAAAAAAAGGAAATGGTAACACAATGAAATAGCAATAACAAGACTATATACAAGGAGTACCGGTACAGAGTCAGTGTGCAAGGGGTACGAGGTAGTTGAGGTAATTGAGGTAATATGTACATGTAGGTAGGGGTAAAAGGGATTATGCAATCAGGATAGATCATACACAGAGTAGCAGCAGCGTCTGTGAAGAGTGTGAAAGTGTGTGTGGCGTCAATATGCATGTGTGTGTGTGTGTATATGTGTGTGTTGAAGTGTCAGTGTAGTATGTGTGAGTGTCTGGGTAGAGTCCAGTGAGTGTCTGGGTAGAATCCAGTGAGTGTCTTGGTAGAGTCCAGTGAGTGTCTGGGTAGAGTCCAGTGAGTGTCTGGGTAGAGTCCAGTGAGCGTCTGGGTAGAGTCCAGTGAGCGTCTGGGTAGAGTCCAGTGAGTGTGTATATTGTATGTCAGACTGGCCTTGGTGGGAAATAATTTCTTCCTCATGCTATCTCATGCTGCTAAACATATCTGCATATCATTTTTTGTGGGCGGCTGTCTCTCTAGCCCTCCATAATGTTTGTTGGTCAAAGTTCAACACAAGCTGAGACGTTACCACAGTTTAACTTCTCTGTATACAGTATATCAACATTTCAGTCGACTCAACAGCCCGTGACAGAGCTGTAGGCATGAAGATGCGTTTTTAGGCCTGTCCCATTTAACTGAAGGATACATTGTGTTTTCCATTTTCTCACCATTCATGCTTGACTTATAACATCACCATCCCTGCTTGACTTATAACATCACCATTCCTACTTGACTTATAACATCACCATCCCTGCTTGACTGATAACATCACCATCCCTGCTTAACTGATAACATCACCATCCCTGCTTGACTTATAACATCACCATCCCTGCTTGACTGATAACATCACCATTCCTACTTGACTTATAACATTGCCATCCATGCTTGACTTATAACATCACCATTCTTGCTTGACTGATAACATTACCATCCCTGCTTGACTTATAACATCACCATTCCTACTTGACTTATAACATCACCATCCCTGCTTGACTGATAACATCACCATCCCTGCTTGACTTATAACATCACCATTCCTACTTGACTTATAACATCACCATCCCTGCTTGACTGATAACATCACCATCCCTGCTTGACTGATAACATCACCATCCCTGCTTGACTTATAACATCACCATCCCTGCTTGACTGATAACATCACCATTCCTACTTGACTTATAACATCACCATCCCTGCTTGACTTATAACATCACCATTCTTGCTTGACTGATAACATTACCATCCCTGCTTGACTTATAACATCACCATTCCTACTTGACTTATAACATCACCATCCCTGCTTGACTGATAACATCACCATCCCTGCTTGACTGATAACATCACCATTCCTACTTGACTTATAACATCACCATTCTTGCTTGACTGATAACATCACCATCCCTGCTTGACTGATAACATCACCATTCCTACTTGACTTATAACATCACCATTCCTGCTTGACTTATAACATCACCATTCCTACTTGACTTATAACATCACCATTCCTACTTGACTGATAACATCACCATCCCTGCTTGACTGATAACATCACCATTCCTACTTGACTTATAACATCACCATTCTTGCTTGACTGATAACATTACCATCCCTGCTGGACTGATAACATCACCATTCCTACTTGACTTATAACATCACCATTCCTACTTGACTTATAACATCACCATTCTTGCTTGACTGATAACATTACCATCCCTGCTTGACTTATAACATCACCATTCCTACCTGACTTATAACATCACCATTCCTGCTTGACTTATAACATCACCATTCCTACCTGACTTATAACATCACCATTCCTGCTTGTCTTATAACATCACCATTCCTACTTGACTTATAACATCACCATTCCTACTTGACTTATAACATCACCATTCCTGCTTGACTTATAACATCACCATTCCTACCTGACTTATAACATCACCACTCCTGCTTAACTTATAACATCACCATTCCTGCTTGACTGATAACATCACCATTCCTACTTGACTTATAACATCACCCTCCCTGCTTGACTTATAACATCACCATTCCTGCTTGACTTATAACATCACCATTCCTACTTGACTTATAACATCACCATTCCTACTTGACTTATAACATCACCATCCCTGCTTGACTTATAACATCACCATCCCTGCTTGACTTATAGCATCACCCTCCCTGCTTGACTTATAACATCACCCTCCCTGCTTGACTTATAACATCACCTGTGAGCAGGTGTGCTGGGTGCCATGGCCTAACGTAGGCCCTGTGAAAATGACCTTGGTATTACGCTCTTCAGTTTTATCATATTACTCTGACATTTGGCCCGTATGGCTAAACATTCTTCATGTAGTGCATATGATGAAAAAAATTAGCATATTTTAATTCCACATATGTTTTGATTTCAGGTGGATATTTTGGATGGGGTGTGTCACTGGAGCTCAAGGGAAGGGAATGGAAGGGAAAAGAGGGCGGGGCTGTGTCATCCTGGGGGGTCTATATTCCACAGGACAAGCTAAGATGGACACCAATCATTGACCTCTGGTGTCAGAAACACATTGTGATGTTAATTTAGGTCAGGGTCAGAAGATTATAAGGGCTTTAAAAGATCTCAAATAGGCTGAATTTAGTTAGGGGCTCTCTTTCTTTTTAATAGAGAAAGATAACTGCTAAAGCCTGCAAGTATAGGACAGGATATGAACCTACAGATGTAAGATTTTTGATCACCCTGTTGCAGGAGAACTTCCCTTAAAAGGCTTCTGAAGTTTGCAATTTCCACTATGATGTTTCAAACTTGATAACCCTTACAAAAAAAAGGATAAACCACATTTTTTCCCCCATTAATTAAAATCCTCATAATAATTCATATTTCCTTTTGCTGCAGGATTCTTTTCCTGCTGTATGAAATTAAGATCCTACATCTGTAATACGGAGTGGAATGTTATCAAAGCAAGTTCTGGATTTCAGGCTAATGCCGTTGCCAGCTGATAGCTGATAGGTTTCCACTGAGCCCTGAGGATCACCATGCAGGCAGACTGCAGCCCTCTGACAGGCAGCTAATGAGCATCCTCCTGTGGCTGTGCTCTGACCTTTGACCCCTGCCACCAATCTCACTGATGCTGTGTTAGCGGGTCAAGCCCAGTTTAGACCCACACAGCGCCTCGCCACCACCCCATGAGATCTGCATGTTGGAGGGTGTATTATGCTTAGGTATGTGAAAGTATGTAGGCCCAACTTTAACCCCCACCCTATGTAGACTACTGTTGCTTGTCCCAGCATTTGAATGAGTGTGCCCTTCCCTGGCTTTCCTGCCAATACTATGGAACTCACTCAATCATACATTGTTCTTTAACAGTGTCCCCTGGTCTTCCCAGGGTGTTCCCTCTCTACCCATGGTGCCCCCTCTCTCCCCATGATGCCTGATTCCACAGGGCTGCCCCCTCTCTCCCCACGGTGCCTGATTCCACAGGGCTGCCCCTCTCTCCCCATGATGCCTGATTCCACAGGGCTGCTCCTCTCTCCCCACGATGCCTAATTCCACAGGGCTGCCCCTCTCTCCCCACGATGCCTGATTCCACAGGGCTGCCCCTCTCTCCCCACGATGCCTGATTCCACAGGGCTGCCCCTCTCTCCCCACGATGTCTGATTCCACAGGGCTGCCCCTCTCTCCCCATGATGCCTGATTCCACAGGGCTGCCCCTCTCTCCCCACGATGTCTGATTCCACAGGGCTGCCCCCTCTCTCCCCATGATGCCTGATTCCACAGGGCTGCCCCTCTCTCCCCATGATGCCTGATTCCACAGGGCTGCCCTCTCTCCCCATGATGCCTGATTCCACAGGGCTGCCCCTCTCTCCCCATGATGCCTGATTCCACAGGGCTGCCCCTCTCTCCCCATGATGCCTGATTCCACAGGGCTGCCCCTCTCTCCCCATGATGCCTGATTCCACAGGGCTGCCCCTCTCTCCCAATGATGCCTGATTCCACAGGGCTGCCCCCTCTCTCCCCATGATGCCTGATTCCACAGGGCTGCCCCTCTCTCCCCATGATGCCTGATTCCACAGGGCTGCCTCCTCTCTCCCCATGATGCCTGATTCCACAGGGCTCCCCCTCTCTCCCCATGATGCCTGATTCCACAGGGCTGCCCCTCTCTCCCCATGATGCCTGATTCCACAGGGCTGCCCCTCTCTCCCCATGATGCCTGATTCCACAGGGCTGCCCCCTCTCCCACACCCAGCAGGGCTTTGGTTGAGGCAGAGGCAACAGCTTGTCTGGCAATTGAGGGCCCTGAGCACCGGTCTCCTACAACCAGCCTGGTTCCCACACATAATAGCTTCTAATTAGCTCGTCATCTGCTAGTGCCAGTGCACCAATGGCACGCAAATATCTATTGAGAGCATAGACATTGTGCGGTGGGATCCTTTCCACTCCAATGGTGAATGCTTGGAGAAGCCCAGGACCTGTGGCCCATTCAGGGCCTTTTCTAAGGGTCCACACAATAGGAGACACTGTTATGGCCTGGAGCCTTTACAGTGCTCAGGACAACCCTGTCCAAGGCAACCCCCTGCTACCCCTCTCTGACCCCCTCCTCCATCACCCCAGCATTAGCTAAAGCACTGACTCTTCCTTCAGTCAGTGTATACCACATTATATGCAGTGGAATGTGTCAGACAGACCTGCCCTTTGACCCCATCTGCATGTTGATAAGTTGTAACAAGTTCCTCCACTGCAGCGAATGGATCAGATAGCACTTTTTTAATATTGTGCTTTTACAATTTTAAAATGTAACCTTTATTTAACTAGGCAAGTCTTATTTACAATGATGGCCTACCAAAAGGCAAAAGGCTGGGATTCAAAATATATATTTTTATAAAAATATAGGGCAAAACACACATCACAACAAGAGAGACACCACAACACTACATAAAGAGAGACCTTAGACAACAACATAGCATGGTAGCAACACAACATAACAACAACATGGTAGCAACACAACACATGGTACAAACATTATTGGGCACAGTCAACAGCACAAAGGGCAAGAAGGTAGAGACAACAATACATCACACAAAGCAGCCACAACTGTCAGTAAGAGTGTCCATGATTGAGTCTTTGAATGAAGAGAAACTGTCCAGTTTTAGTGTTTGTTGCAGCTCGTTCCAGTCGCTAAAGAGCAACTGGTGGATAAGGAGTTTGAATCAACAGGTCTAACCTTGTGTATGGGAGTGGTCTAGCGGCAGGTACCGGTCAGTGTAGAGATGGTCATGTGTGGCTCAGTTGGTAGAGCATGGCACTTGCAACAACAGGGTTGTAGGTAGTGATTCCCGCTCAGTCTACCCATGTAAAAATGTACAGTGGCAAGAAAAAGTATGTGAACCCTTTGGAATTACATGGATTTCTGCATAAATTGGTCAGCAAATTTGATCTGATCTTCATCTACGTCACAACAATAGACAAACACAGTGTGCTTAAACTAATAACACACACATTATTGTATTTTTCTTGTCTATATTGAATACATCATTTAAACATACACAGTGTAGGTTGGGAAAAGTATGTAAACGGCTAGAGATCTCAGAAGACCTAAGATTAAGAATTGTTGACATGCATAAAGCTGGAAAGGGTTACAAAAGTATCTCTAAAAGCCTTGATTTGTAAGACAAATTGTTTATAAATGTAGAAAGTTCAGCACTGTTGCTACTCTCCCTAGGAGTGTCCGTCCTGCAAAGATGACTTCAATAGCACAGCGCTTAATGAGGTTAATAAGAATCCTAGAGTGTCAGCTAAAGACTTACAGAAATCTCTGGAACATGCTAGCATCTCTGTTGATGAGTCTACGATACGTAAAACACTAAACAAGAATGGTGTTCATGGGAGGACATCACAGAAGAAGCCACTGCTGTCCAAAAAAAACATTGCTGCACGTCTGAAGTTTACAAAACTGCACCTGGATGTTCCACAGCTCTTCTGGCAAAATATTCTGTGGACAGAAGAAACTACAGTTGGTTGTTTGGAAGGAACACACACCACTATGTGTGGAGAAAAAGAGGCACAGCACACCAACATCGAAACCTCATTCCAACTGTAAAGTATGGTGGAGGGAGCATCATGGTTTGGGGCTGCTTTGCTGCCTCAGGGCCTGGACAGCTTGCATTCATTTGAAAAGAATTCATTGAAAAATGAATTCCCAAGTTTATCAAGACATTTTGAATGCTAGGCTATCTGTCCACTAATTGAAGCAAAACAGAAGTTGGGTGATTCAACAGGACAACGACCCAAAACACAGAAGTAAATCAACATCAGAATGGCTTCAACAGAAGAAAATACGCCTTCTGGAGTGACCCAGTCAGAGTCCTGACCTCAACCCGAATGAGATTCTGTGGCATGATCTCAAGAGAGCAGTTCACACCAGACATCCCAAGAACATTGCTGAACTGAAACAGTTTTGTAAAGAGGAATAGTCCAAAATTCCTCCTGACCGTTGTGCAGGTCTGATCCGTAACTACAGAAAACGTTTGGTTGTGGTTATTGCTGCCAAAGGAGGGTCAACCAGTTACTAAATCCAAAGGTTTCCCATACATTTCCCACCCTGCACTGTGAATGTTTACACGGTGTGTTCAATAAAGACATGAAGAACGTATAGTTGTGTGTGTGTGTGTGTGTTATTAGTTTAAGCAGACTGTGTTTGTCTATTGTTGTGACCTAGATGAAGATCAGATCAAATTGTATGACCAATCTATGCAGAAAGGGTTCACATACTTTTTCTTGCCACTGTATGCACGCATGACTGTAAGTCACTGGATAAAAGTGTCTGCTAAATGACTTATGTTATTATATATTAGATGTGTGGGTGAGTTGGAAAGGGGTACCCCTCCTTTGATGCTTGCAGTCCATTATTAAGCCCTACTGATGAAAATGCTAATTCCTACCACCATTGAGTTGAAAAATGAGGTAAAGAATAGAATCCTTTTCTCAAAATTCTCCTTTTCATGCTCCGCTCCTTTGAAGCATCCCATTCAATATCCAAAGATGTGAAGTGGGAGAGAAGAGGTTTTAAAATCAGTTTTGACAATCGCATAGAGCTCAGCGAGAGATTAGCTAGAAATTTGCACAAAACTCAAGAAGCTTCAAGTCTTTCTTCTTTTTACTAGGTAAGAAGAAAAACTCAAACCAAATTCAGCTTTAAATAAAAAATGGCTTCCAAAACCAGACTAGTCTTGGCTTCTGAAAAGTGACCCCTCGTCAGGCAATGGGACAACAGATTTGTCTGTGCTAAGTGACTCTGGAGACATGGTAACTCATTTACAGTGAGACAATGACCCTGGTCTAACAAGCCCCCTCTTAAACAACTGTTTCCCCAAACACCCCAGATGAGCTCAACAATGAAGCTGTGTCCCATAGAACGTCCTCGGGGCACAGGGGGTCCTTTAGAGGTACCAGCTGTTCACAGCTGGCCAACGGCACCACAGCGCTCCATCCTCAACCATTTTGAGATTAACAGCCAGTCAGCAGCTGTCATTCCCTAAAGAGACGGGGAGGGGAAGATGGAGAAAGACAGATAGAGAGCGAGAGCTTGTCCTCTCATCACATAAACACTAAGTCCTCTGTCCATGTGGACAACACCAATAACTGTTTCTGCAGTCTGTTCCCAACATAATTCTATTTTTATGTTCAGATGAGAGGGACCTGGGAAATCTTTGAACAAACACCCTTAAAACCCAACAGTTGATCTGCTCAATCCCACGCTGAGCAAACAACCTTTATCCAGGCCTTCATAGCTTACAACTGGGCATACACTGGGGGAATTCAGATGACCTCGCCTCTAAAACGAGCACTCAGTACAGTTGAAGTTGGAAGTTTACATACACTTAGGTTGGAGTCATTAAAACTAGTTTTTCAACCACTCCACAAATGTCTTGTTAACAAACTATAGTTTTGGCAAGTCGGTTAAGACATTTACTTTGTGCATAATTTTTCCAACAATTGTTTACAGACAGATTATTTCACTTATAATTCACTGTATCACAATTCCAGTGGGTCAGGAGTTTACATACACTAAGCTGACTGTGCCTTTAAACAGCTTGGAATATTCCAGAAAATGATGTCATGGCTTTAGAAGCTTCTGATAGGCTAATTTACACTATTTGAGTCAATTGGAGGTGTACCTGTGGATGTATTTCAAGGCCTACCTTCAAACTCAGTGCCTCTTTGCTTGACATCATGGGAAAATCAAATGAAATCAGCCAAGACAGCAGAATTTTTTTTTAGACCACCACAAGTCTGGTTCATCCTTGGGAGCAATTTCCAAATGCCTGAAGGTACCACGTTCATCTGTACAAACAATAGTACACAAGTATTAACACCATGGGACCAAAGAGCCGTCATACCGCTCAGGAAGGAGACGCGTTCTGTCTCCTAGCTGATAGGTACTTTGGTACGAAAAGAGCAAATCAAAGGACCTTGTGAAGATGCTGGAGGAAACTGGTACAAACGTATCTATATCCACAGTAAAACTAGTCCTATATCGACATAACCTGAAAGGCCCCTCATCAAGGAAGAAGCCACTGCTCCAAAACCGCCATAAAAAAGCCAGACTATGGTTTGCAACTGCACATGGGGACAAAGATCGTACATTTTGGAGAAATGTCCTCTGGTCTGATGAAACAAAAATAGAACTGTTTGGCCATAATGACCATCATTATGTTTGGAGGAAAAAAGGGGAGGCTTGCAAGCTGAAGAACACCACCCCAACCGTGAAGAATGGGGGTGTCAGCATCATGTTGTGGGGGTGCTTTGCTGCAGGAGGGTCTGGTGTACTTCACAAAATAGATGGCATCATGAGGGAGGAAAATTATGTGGATATATTGAAGCAACATCTCAAGACAGTCAGGAAGTTAAAGCTTGGTCAAAAATGGGTCTTCCAAATGGACAATGACCCCAAGCATACTTCCAAAGTTGTGGCAAAATGGCTTAAGGACAACAAAGTCAAGGTATTGAAGTGGCCATCACAAAGCCCTGACCTCAATCCTATAGACAATTTGTGGGCAGAACTGAAAAAGCGTGTGCGAGCAAAGAGGCCTACAAACCTGATTCAGCTACATCAGCTCTGTCAGAAGGAATGGGCCAAAATTCACCCAATTTATTGTGGGAAGCTTGTGAAAGGCTACCCGAAACGTTTGACCCAAGTTAAACAATTTAAAGGTAATGCTACCAAATACTAATTGAGTGTATGTAAACTTCTGACCCACTGGGAATGTGATGAAAGAAATAAAAGCTGAAATAAATCATTCTCTACTATTATTCTGACATTTCACATTCTTAAAATAAAGTGGTGATCCTAACTGACCTAAGACAGGGAGTTTTTACTCTGATTAAATGTCAGGAATTGTGGAAAAACTGAGTTTAAATGTATTTGGCTAAGGTGTAAACTTCTGACTTCAACTTTACCTCATCTGGGATGGTCCATATACCAGTTTATGAAGGAGATGACCCCCAGTGTTAAGTTAGTTCGTAGAACAGTTGTGTCAATGTTTGAGCCACAAAAAAGTCCTTGAGAAAGGACAATCAATTTGCTGAAGGCTGATAGGTAGTCAGTTGTCTCTCTGTGTACTGGGGTCTCTCTGTGGTCCCTCTGTGTATTGTGGTCTCTCTATGGTCCCTCTGTGTACTGTGGTCTCTCTGTGGTCTCTCTGTGTACTGTGGTCTCTCTGTGGTCTCTCTGTGTACTGTGGTCTCTCTGTGGTCTCTCTGTGTTCTGTGGTCCCTCTGTGTACTGTGGTCTCTCTGTGTTCTGTAGTCTCTCAGTGTACTGTGGTCTCTCTGTGTACTATGGTCTCTCTGTGGTCCCTCTGTGTACTGTGGTCCCTCTATGTACTGTGGTCCCTCTGTGTACTGTGGTCTCTCTGTGTACTGTGGTCTTTCTGTGGTCCCTCTGTGTATTGTGGTATCTCTGTGTACTGTGGTCTCTCTGGGGTCTCTCTGTGTACTGTGGTCTCTCTGTGTACTGTGTTCTCTCTGTGGTCTATCTGTGTACTGTGTTCTCTCTGTGGTCTCTCTGTGTACTGTGGTCTCTCTGTGGTCCCTATGTGTACTGTGGTCTCGCTGTGTACTGTGGTCTCTCTGTGGTCCCTCTGTGTACTGTGGTCTCTCTGTGTACTGTGGTCTCTCTGTGGTCTCTCTGTGTACTGTGGTCTCTCTGTGTACTGTGGTCTCTCTGTGTACTGTGGTCTCTCTGTGGTCCCTCTGTGTACTGTGGTCTCTCTGTGTACTGTGGTCTCTCTGTGGTCCTTCTGTGTACTGTGGTCTCTCTGTGTACTGTGGTCTCTCTGTGTTCTGTGGTCTCTCTGTGTACTGTGGCCTCTCTGTGGTCCCTTTGTGTACTGTGGTCTCTCTGTGTACTGTGGTCTCTCTGTGTACTGTGGCCCCTCTGTGTACGGTGGTCTCTCTGTGTACTGTGTTCTCTCTGTGGTCTCTCTGTGTACTGTGTTCTCTCTGTGGTCTCTCTGTGTACTGTGATCTCTCTGAGGTCCCTCTGTGTACTGTGGTCTCTCTGTGTACTGTGGCCTCTCTGTGTATTGTGGCCCCTCTGTGTACGGTGGTCTCTCTGTGTACTGTGTTCTCTCTGTGGTCTCTCTGTGTACTGTGATATCTCTGTGGTCCCTCTGTGTACTGTGGTCTCTCTGTGTACTGTGGTCTCTCTGTGTACTGTGGTCTCTCTGTGGTCTCTCTGTGTACTGTGGTCTCTCTGGGGTCTCTCTGTGTTCTGTGGTCTCTCTGTGTGCTGTGGTCTCTCTGTGGTCTCTCTGTGTTCTATGGTCCCTCTGTTTACTGTGGTCTCTCTGCGGTCTCTCTGTGTACTGTGGCCTCTCTGTGGTACCTCTGTATACTGTGGTCTCTCTGTATACTGTGGTCTCTCTGTGTACTGTGGCCTCTCTGTGGTCCCTCTGTGTACTGTGGTCCCTCTGTGTACTGTGGTCTCTCTGTGTACTGTGGTCTCTCTGTGTACTGCGGTCTCTCTGTGTACTGTGGCCTCTCTGCGGTCTCTCTGTGTACTGTGGTCTCTCTGTGTACTGTGGCCTCTCTGCGGTCTCTCTGTGTACTGTGGTCTCTCTGTGTACTGTGGTCTCTGTGTGTACTGCGGTCTCTCTGTGTACTGTGGTCTCTCTGTGTACTGTGGTCTCTGTGTGTACTGTGGTCTCTGTGTGTACTGCGGTCTCTCTGTGTACTGTGGTCTCTGTGTGTACTGTGGTCTCTGTGTGTACTGCGGTCTCTCTGTGTACTGTGGTCTCAGGTGCTCTGGCAGCCATACAGATCACACTCTGTGATCTAGCATTCACTCTGACCTTCCTGTTGCCGGGAACGGCCTCTCTCTCTCACACACACACACACACACACACACACACACGCAGACACACACACATTCCTCCTAACAAAAAGAGTAAAACCAGCCGCAGGTACACTGGGGTGTGTCCCAGGATGTGGTGAGGCTGCAGGTGTGAGTGGGTTGGGCATGCTGCAGCTATCTGCCAACAGACCCACATTGGACCTGTTTGTTATTCGGAGTGTCACTGCTGTTGTTTTGTTGTTTTACCTGTCTGTTTTAACATGACCTGGCTGTGCAGAGTTAAAACTGCCACCACACAAAAAGAGAGCTGAAACCCTCTAATAATGAGGCCATGGGAAAACGCTGTGCTTTTGTAGGCTGGTGCAGGGCCACCTGTCCAGCTGCTGCATGGGCTGCTTTGTGAGGTGACTGGACCAATACAACACGCGCAAAGCCCCACCCGCCATACAAACCCTGATAACAGGGAACAGGTGTTCCAGCCTGGCCAGCCTCCTGTATCGTGGGTACACAGCACAGAGAGAGAGAGGTAGAGAAAGGGAGGTACATTGAGGTAACGAGAGGTACAGTGTAGAGAAGGTAGAGAGGGCAGTGACAGAGATACAGACCATAGTCGGCAGGAGAGGAACAGAGAGCTAGAAAGAATGTTGATAAAAGAGTGACCATTCAATGACAATTGAACAGCAGCGATTTTCATTCTAGCAAGTGCCATCTGTACTGTTGCTGCACATCAGAACACATCTATGATGATTGGGCCAATTCAAGCCTGATGGTCAATACCAAACCTGGTGCTTTACTACCAGGACACACAGTGTCCACTGGCAACAAGAAAAGAGCCATCTGTCCCAGTGTGTTCCCGCTCAGCGTTCCAATGTCCCCCGTGCGTTCTCATAATAAAGGCATTACTACCCTCTGGTCTGTGTATGTCCTTCTACCCCCCTCGGCCCCTCTCTGAAGGGGCAGTGCATCTTTGTGAGTTAGAACCCCCTGTGTCATATAGAAATGATTCATTTGCCATTCCTTTGTGAGAAAATATGCCTTATTTCTGTGCTCTATATAGAAGAGCAGGATTTAGGGGTGGATATATAGCCCAGAGGGAGGTACGGACAGGAGGGTAGCGGGGAAGACATACAACAATTCCTGCCTGTGCCCTATTGAAGTACTTCTCCCGCCTTTTTTCACCCTGGGAAAATCAAACAGGTGGTTTGCGCCTGGCTGGCAAGCTGCTGTGGCCAGCGGTGGGCTGGCCCAAAGGCTGTGGGGACTATCAAAGCACTTCAGCCCAGCTGTAGCCCCACAGAGAGTTAAAGAGGAATGGCTTAATTATCATGTGAATTCTGGGAACGAGGAGCAGAGAGAGAGAGAACCTATCATTCTTAGACCCCCCCTCTCCAACGCCTACACCCACCCCCTACCTCATAGTGACACTGTGTTGCTGCCCATATGCCTTGGCTCCCTCTCTGTCTGGGCTGCTGGGGAGGAGGGATCATGGACCTTTCCATAGTGAAGCCGTGGCCTCCCTTACCATTGAGATCAAAGGAAGAGCGGCAAAACTTCCCAAGTCCCAGTGTCTTAGCAACTGCTCCACATTTCTCTGACAGAGGCCAGGATGACCACACAGAGAGGAGGGTGGATGATCAGCGATCAACACAGCCTCCTGGTGGGGTACAGCCTGCTGCCTGGATAACGTGAACCACCAGCCCCTCTACAGCACCTCAGATCTGGCTTGCTGTCTGTCTGTCTGTCTGGCTGGCTTGCTGTCTGGCTTGTCATCTGGCTATCTGTATGGCTTGCTGTCTGGCTTGCTGTCTGGCTGTCTGTCTGGCTGTCTGTCTGGCTGTCTGTCTGGCTTGCTGTCATGGGATTGTTTTGACTGTTACATTAGTTAGATTTTTTAAGCACTCTATTCCATTCTTGCAAAACCTTAACCCTATAGCTTATACAGTATACCTGCTCCCCTTCCCAAAGGGCATCACTTTTATCTGGTTGTTGAACTGTACATTTGTGTGATAAATATACAGTATGTATATGGCCCAGTGCATGACTGATCCCAGCTAACAGAAAACTCTCAACAGGACGGTCAAGTATTAACTGCCAGCCAGCTGCAAAGGGAAGAGGTCAAGTGTTTCTATCCCTTCCCTGAACCTGCTCCACTGGTTTGGAGGTGACATCATGTTACACACACTGATAATAAACCAAGCTGCGTTCCCTCATATAGCAAACACACCCACACACACCCACACACACATACCCCCACCGGCTACTCTCATGAACAGACCGCCTGTAAACCTGGTTCCACACCAGCGGGAATTGTTGCCCAATTAACCCCCTAATAATTTAGCGGTTTTCTTCTATTTGTCATACAGAGCAAGACAAGCCTTGGCACACATTAAACCCCAATATCGCGATGAACGATGCAGGAGTTTTATTTACTTCTGGAAAGCCTATACATTTGACTGCATGCATGTCATGATATACATGTGTCTTGCTTTGTTGCAGGCATGAGTCATGGGTGTTTGTGTGAGTGTCTAAAGTACTCCACACTGCCCTCTTCCACTTGGACAAGAGGAACCTACGTGAGAATGCTGCTCATCGACTACAGCTCAGTGTTCAACGCCATAGTACCCTCCAAGCTCATCACTTAGCTCAGGACCCTGGGACTGAACACCTCCCTCTGCAACTGGATCCTGGACTTCCTGACAACAACACATCCACCACACTGACCCTCAACACTGGGGCCCCTCAGGGGTGCATGCTTAGTCACCTCCTAATGACTCCAACACCATCAGCCTATAGGGAGGAGTTCAGTGACCTGGCAGTGTGGTGCCAGGGCAACAACCTCCCTCAACATCAGCAAGACAAAGGAGATGATCGTGGACTACAGGAAACGGAGGGCCGAGCACACCCACATCCACATCGACAGGGCTGTAGTGGAGTGGGTCTAGAGCTTCAAGTTCCTCTGTGTCCACATCACTAAGGACCTATCATGGTCCAAACACACCAAGACAGTCGTGAAGAGGGTACGACAATGCCTCTTCCCCCCTCAGAAGGCTGACAAGATTTGGCATGGATCCTCAGCTCCTCAAAAAGTTATACAGCTGCACCATTGAGAGCATCTTGATGGGCTGCATCACCGCTTGGTATGGCAAATGTTTGGCATCCAAGCGCAAGGCTACAGAAAGACTTTTCTCTCTGCTACCGCACGGCAAGCGGCACCAAGTCTGGAACCAACAGGACCCTGAGTAGCTTCTACCCCCAAGTCATAAGACTGCTAAATAGTTGGGTAGCTATTTGGTTAACTTTTTTTCACTGTTAGTCTACACCTGTTGTTTACGAAGCATGTGACAAATATCATTTGATTTGATTGAGTGACTGTATTGTGAATATGATGTTTATGTGTACACAGACAGACAGACCTCCATGGAGCAGCTGCCAGCTGGCTAGAGAAAGACCCAGCGGCCCATGCTGCCTCTGCCTGACCCCCACTGCCCATCTGCTCTGCACACAACCTGTAGACAGCTGGGCCACGGTGGGTGGACGGGGAACTGAGGCATGTGGATCTACCACACACACAAGCATGTACACACACATACACTTGCAAAACACGCACACTCACACACAACGGTTATAAAGTTTGGTGTAAAAATCTATGGTAATTCCTCTCCTGTTCAAACCTAGAAATATTCAGTCAAACCTATTGTAAGAAATATTCAGTCTAACCTAAGAAATATTCAGTCTAACCTAAGAAATATTCAGTCAACCCTAAGAAATATTCAGTCTAACCTAAGGAATATTCAGTCTAACCTGAGAAATATTCAGTCAAACCTAAGAAATATTCAGTCTAACCTAAGAAATATTAAATCAAACTGTTACGGATCCCTCCGGAACTGTCATTGCGCACACCTGGCTCCAATTACCAATGATTAGTGTTTGTATATATGTGCCCTTTGGTTCTCCATTGGGCTGTCGATTGTTGTACTATGTCCGTTGGTGCATGTGAGTACCTGTGCTGTGTGTTTTGGCTTTCATGCCATTGCGGATTGCGCAGATGATTCCGGGTCTCGTCCCGTGGTTTAATCATTGTGCTCGTGTGTATTTATTCAAGGTACTCCTTGCTCTTTTTGTTTTGGGTTTCAAACCTGTGTTTTTGTATACGTGTTGGTTTCATCTTCGTCCCCGTGCCTATACACGTCACGCCTTAATATGGGCATAATAAAAATCCATATTACTCATTCCTGCGCCTGTCTCCTGACCCTTTATACCAACGTGACACAAACAGAATAAATATTCAGTCTAACCTAAGAAATATTCAGTCAAACCTAAGAAATATTCAGTCTAACCTAAGGAATATTCAGTCAAACCTAAGAAATATTCAGTCTAACCTAAGGAATATTCAGTCAACCCTAAGGAATAGTTAGCGTGAGAAGGTATCACATCACGTGCTGCTAATGCTATTGTTGGCTATGTGTGTTTTTGGCAACGTTGAGCAAGAGTTTTGACAGGATGTCCAAGACGCTTCAAGAATCAGAGGTCGTACAGTACATGCTGACACACTGCCCGAAAATAGAGCAAGTTCTTTCTTTAATCTCTCTCTCTTTGACTATTAATAAGAGCACAGCTGAACACAGATTCCCAATGACTCTCTGCATAATGCATTGTTTATCAGCCAGCAGCAGAGCAGCCCAGAGGTCCTTGTGACGCTATCTTTGGAGGGAGAGGAGAAGAAAAGAGAAGGGACGAGAGGAGAGGAGAGCAGAGCCCTGGCCTGAGGACTGGCCTTGGGCCTTGAGGCACACAGCCCTCAGCAACACCAGCCGACAATGAGAAGAGGCTGAGCCAAAACCAGCTGTTGTGTCGTAACAGGACAGAGGCAAAACACACACACGTTTGCCAAGGCAACAGGCAAATGAGCAAGTAGCAAGTAGCAAGATGAGTCAACAGCAACAACATCTGGGCCAGTGGTGATAACTTTGTTTATCAGCTCAGCTCAGAGGACATCACATTAGATATCTCTTGATATTTCTGCTGTGCCAGACAGGCACTATTCCATAATGTCACGTATGCCTTTGCAGGTGGTACCTATGGTGAACCTAATCTCTCGTGGACAGACTACGTATCTGACCAAATTACGCAAAATTTTGTTTTGGGTTAACCGAGATTATGGTGAACCAGAATACTGCTGGGGCACCATACCTTGCTCTTCTCATTGCTATGGAAACCCATAGACAGACCTAACATCATCAGATATCAAAGGGACCAACGTCACACTGTTGACAGGCCAAACTTCTCTGTCATACAATGCTTTATGCTTTATGCTTAATGTTGGCTTGCTCATGAATCTAGAAAGGTTTTGTTTTGTCCTTTATGTACTTAGTGGAAAACAACCACAGGGGGATTTTGGATCCCAAAAGATAGGGCAAGCCACATGCAGTGAGTTACCAGCATTACTCTCATTGCCCAATGCTGAATGCTGAAAAGAGTACACAAAAAGCTTACTTTCATCTGGCTCTTGATTACTGGAACATTTGGGGTTTCCCAGCTATGTCTCAAGGCATCTGCAAACTAGTCCAAAACACTTCAGCCAGTATGTCTACAATAGGCACTTTCAACTGTCCTATATTGCTATACAGGCTTCCTGTTCATGATTAGAGTTTACAACCAGACATTCTTAGTCGTAAACCCTGTACCAGTACTTTCCTCTCTTTACTATATCTATATCAACCCCTGGGCTTCCATGCAGGGCACGATCAGCTGATCTCCATCCATCATATGAGCTGAAGTGTGACTCACACAAAGAGGCTAGTCTTCACATCAGACTACACTCCTCCTGTTATGTGATTTCTCAGAAAGACTCTTCAAATCCCACTGAGTTATCCTGCACTCTTTCCAAATGAGAGGCACCTGGGGCATTTGGGTGCAGTGGTCAGGGTAAACTGGTATTCCTCATGAGGACAGTCTGCTCTCTTGGTCAGATTAGCGTTCTTGTCTGGATTGATGACCCTTCAGCATCGGCAGTCCCTATAGGATAACCATTTTTGGTTCCAGGTAGAAACCTTTTTGGTTTCAGGTAGAACCATTTTGGGTTCCATGTAGAATCCTCTTTGGAAAGGATTCTACATGGAACACAAAAGGGTTCTACCTGGAACCAATAAGGGCTCTTCAAAGGGTTCTCTCAGGGGAACAGCCGAAGAACCCTTTTAGGTTCTAGATAGCACCTTTTTTTCTAAGCGTGTAAGGAGTCAGTGTCACTTGTAGTTTGCATAATGTTGCATTCTGTACTGAACACCTGTGGCATATGATATCTGTTTGAGTGTGAATGATCCCTATGTTTGTTCAGCAGGCATGAACGCACGCATGTGCACACACACACACACACACACACACGCACAGTGATACTCACCCTGCAACTGTAGATCAGGCCCACATGTTTAGCTGTCACTGCTGGCATTGTTTTGCTCTATGTTTCCATCAGTCTGGGACATCAAGAAGGCGAGGTCAGTACAGGTGCATCAAAGCTGGAACCAAGAGACTGAAAAACAGCTTCTATCTCAAGGCCATCAGACTGTTAAACAGCCATCACTAACACTGAGTGGCTGCTGCCAACATACTGACTTAAATCTCTAGCCACTTTAAATAATAGAAAATTGGATGTAACAAATGTATCACTAGCCACTTTAAACAATTTTGTATATAATGTTTACATATCCGACATACTCATATCAAATGTATACACTGTACTCTAAACCATCTACTGTATCTTGCCTATGCCGTTCGGCCATCGACTCAAATCTCTAGCCACTTTAATAATTAAAAAGTGGATGTAATAAATGTATCACTAGCAACTTTAAACAATGCCATTTATATAATGTTTAAATATCCTACACTACTCATCTCACATGTATATACTGTACTATATACCATCTACTGCATCTTGCCTATGCCGGTCAGCCATTGCTCATCCATATATTTATATGTACATACTCGTATTCATTCCTTTACACTGTGTGTATAAGGTAGTTGTTCTGAAATTGTTATACTACTTGTTAGATACTACTGCATGGTCGGAACTAGAAGCACAAGCATTTCGCTACACTCGCATTAACATCTGCTAACCATGTGTATGTGACAAATAACATTTGATTTTGATTTGAAGTATGTGGACATCTCATCTCATTCCAAAATCATGGGCATTAATTTGGACTTGGTCCCCACTTTGCTGCTATAACAGCCTCCACTCTTCTGGGAAGACTTTCTACTAGATGTTGGAACATTGCTGCGGGGACTTGCTTCCATTCAGACACAAGAGCGTTAGTGAGATCAGGCACAGATGTTGGGCGATAAGGCCTGGCTCGCAGTCCATGTTCCAATTCATCCCAAAGGTGTTTGATGGTGTTGAGGTCAAGGCTCTGTGCAAGCCAGTCAAATTCTTCCACACCGATCTCAACAATCCATTTCTATATGGACCTTGCTTTGTGCATGGGGGCATTGTCATGCTGAAACAGGAAAGGGCCTTCCCTAAACTGTTGTCATAAAGTTGGAAGCACAGAATCGTGTAGCATGTCAATGTATGCTGTAGCGTTAAGATAGTTCTGGCTCGAACAATGAAAAACAGCCCCAGACCATTATTCCTCCTCCACCAAACTTTACAGTTGGCACTATGCATTGGGGTAGGTAGCGTTCTCCTGACATCCGCCAAACCAAGATTAGTCCGTCGGTCTGCCAGGTAGTGAAGCCTGATTCATCACTCCAGAGAACACGTTTCCACTGCTCCCAAATCCAATGGCGTGAGCTTTACACCACTACAGCCGACGCATGGTGATCTTAGGCTTGTGTGCAGCTGCTCGGCCATGGAAACCCATTTCATTAAGTTCCCGACCAACAGTTTTTGTGCTGACGTTGCTTCCAGAGGCAGTTGAGTGTTGCAACCGAAGACAGTACATTTTTACACGCTTCAGCAATCCCGTTCTGTGAACTTGTGTGGCCTACCAATTCACTGTTGCTGCTTCTAAACATTTCCACTTCACAATAACAGCACTTACAGTTGGCCAGGGCAGCTCTAGTAGGACAGAAATTTGACAAACTGACTTGTTGGAAAGGCGGCATCCCATGACAGTGCCATGTTGAAAGTCAGTGAACTCTTCAGTAAGGCCATGCTACTTTTTGTCTGTGGGCTCAAATTTAAGTGGCTGAAATAGTCAAATTCACTAATTTGAAGGGGTGTACACCTTTATTTAACCAGGCAAGTCAGTTAAGAACCAATTCTTATTTACAATGATGACCTACACCGGCCAAAACCGGACGACGCTGGGCCAATTGTGTGCCGCCCTACGGGACTTCCAATCACAGCCAGTTGTGATACAGCCTGGATTGGAAGTAGGGTGTCTGTAGTGACGCCTCTAGCACTGAGGTGCAGTGCCTTAGACCTCTGCATCACTCTGGAACACATGTAGTGTTTATGTCTAGAGCCCAGGGTAGCCCGCAGGTTCTCGCTCCGGTCCTTAAACCTGTGGTTGGCTATTATAACGTCTCTAACAAGGAGAGGGAGGGGAACCATGGTATGTTGAAGAGTAAACTTGGGGGAACTAGGGAGTGGAAGTGCTCAGTAAAAGTGACAGGCTGGTGTCAGTTACAGGCCGTAGTTAACACAGGCAGCGCGACAGTAAAGCCGGCAGTCGGGTGTGTGTGAAGGCCACTGATGAGGCCTCATTATGGGCTGTAAAGGGTGCTTCTGTAAACAAGCTCCTTATGCTGGAGACGGCAGCCTGTCTGACTGTGGCTCCCTGATTAACTAGCTGCTCTCTATGCTAAAGAGGGTGTATGGGAACGAGATGAGAGGAGGGAGGGAGAGCTTTCACTGTTACTGTGTCACAACAACAACCAAGTCTGGTGACTGCATCTCAATAACAAAATATGAATAACACAAAATAAAATTGCAGAGATTTCACTGGTCTGGAATAACACAAAATAAAATAGCAGAGATTTCACTTCACTGGTCTGAATGTGCCATGGCTGTTATGAATCCTCCATAATCCCCCTCCATGTTGTGACTATGGCTGTTATGTAGCTACATGCGATGTGAGAGGCCTGGCCAAACATCTTGCTTTTCACTGTCCTTGCTCAGCTATAATAAATGAAATGGATCTCGGTAAAGGTCTCTGTGGAGTAAATCCATCCTAGGGTATGGCTGACGATTGTTGTTGTTGGATCAGACTATCTGGGCTTGATGGGGTCATCTGGGCTTGATGGGGTCATCTGGGCTTGATGGGGTCATCTGGGCTTGATGGATCCTTTACATTATATATACATTTTTATATAATAAAAAAAAAAGTATATAAATGTGTTGTATATCTGTACGTTTGTAGCTCACACGTATGTGCTTTACTGGCTGTCAGTTGCTGTCACTTAACATTAATTTAAGAGGCTTGATTTATCAGTATTTGAGTATTAGTATTAGTTAAACAGTCAATAATTAACCAATTAGTTTAACCATAAATGTCCACGGTTATCAGGGGTGCAGCTGGGAACACTTTAAAAAAATCAAGTTTAAGACACTTCAATGTTCCCTGTAAAAAAAACACTTCTTTCATTCTTTCTTTTCTAGATTTCCCTGCTTCTCTGGGCCCAATGCAGGGCCCTCGACAGATGGCAAAGCCTCCAAAACAACAAGAAACAGACAAGAGGGTGAGAGAGAAAGAGAAGAAGGGGTAAAGAATTACAGTGAGTGAGTGAAAGAGTTGGCAAGTACGAGTGAGTGAAAGAAGGAAGAGACAGAAGAGAAAGTGGGACCCTGCTCATTCCTCTGTGTGTGTTTCTGTCTCTGTACTCCTTCTTCCTCAGATGTTGGGAACTCCTTCAAATGCTAATGGGGCGGTTTTTCCTCCCTCCGAGAAGCTCTTAGCATTACAATGCTGGGAAAGTTGTGGACCTAAACTCCCCTCATTGTACTGTGGAGTGAAAGCATTCCGAGGCCCTTGGAGGAGGCTGGGGTGCCTCTGCCGGTCCTTTACAATACAGCAAATGAGCCTGGAGAGCCAGTAAGCAAGGCACATCGAAGAGGGAGAGACCTGCTAGTGCCTGCCTGACTATGGGCATGACTATAGCAGTGAAGGTGTATAGGCTGAGACAGCCATCTGGCACCAATGAATATGTCAAGGCCACCAGCAGAATTCCAGAAATCTGCACTGGAGCTGTATGGTGGAAAACCTCAATTTCCCACAGCCATGGAAGAAGGGAGACAGGGGGAGGGGTGGGTAAGGGGCGATAGACCATTTCCCTTATGGTGGGACTATGGATGTGGTAGTTGTTTGTGTGTTTCCTGTTATTTTGGTTAATACCTCCTAACTGCCCAGCAATTATCTTTCAATGTCCCAGTTACTGTGTATTTCAACACGCTTTCTAGGAGATATTATCCTTTCTCTATATGTTTTAACTCTACAATCGTCATCCCTCATTAGAGTGTTTTGATTCTCTAGACGTCGTCCCTCATGATAGTGTTTTGATTCTCTAGTCGTCGTCCCTCATGAGAGTGTTTTGATTCTCTAGTCGTCGTCGCTCATGAGAGTGTTTTGATTCTCTAGTCATCGTCGCTCATGAGAGTGTTTTAATTCTCTAGTCGTCGTCCCTCATCGTCCCTAATAATCACTACATTCATACAGTTTATTGACCGGGTCCAGCTCACTAATAATCACTACATTAATACAGTTTATTGACCGGGTCCAGCTCACTAATAATCACTACATCATACAGTTTATTGACCGGGTCCAGCTCACTAATAATCACTACATTCATACAGTTTATTGACCGGGTCCAGCTCACTAATAATCACTACATTCATACAGTTTATTGACCGGGTCCAGCTCACTAATAATCACTACATTCATACAGTTTATTGACCGGGTCCAGCTCACTAATAATCACTACATTCATACAGTTTATTGACCGGGTCCAGCTCACTAATAATCACTACATTCATACAGTTTATTGACTGGGTCCAGCTCACTAATACTCACTGAAATGAACTCTAGACAGTCAGGGAGCATCAAAAATTCAGAAATCGATGGACAGAATTTTTTTTGTGCACATTTTGACAGCGAGGAAATAGAACACATTTCCAGTGTGGCCTTCCAGACCTCGTTGAAGACCGAATGCGGCCCCCGGAGCAAAATGAATTTGACACCCCTGGGCTAGAGTGAGGAGGCAGTGAGGTGCGTTAAAACACAGATAACCGTTACAGGACCTGTGGAGAGGAGAGGCCTCAGCATGATCCTTCCTTTATGGCCCAGCTGTGGGGCTCTGTGGAGAATAGACCCAAGGAGAGATGGAGGGGGGAAGAGGGTGAGGGGAGACCCACATCTGGCCCAGAGAACATCATCCTCTCCCACGTACAATAGTCAAATCTGACAGTTGTCATATATTTGAGATGACAAGGTTCTGGACAAAGTGTTGTTGATTATCCTTTACATCAGTGGTCAGAATATTTTCAACATTTGAGGTAGGCTAAATGATCACACTGGTAATAGAACAGTTGTTGTATTAAGCACTGTGGGTGATATGAGGCATGTGCCGTATGGGTGAGCAGAGGCAAGCCCATGGGAAATGTGTGGGCCGTATGTGGCAGGGAGGCTGGGCTTGGCCTGACTGGGTTGTTCTGGGCTGGCACTGAGCTGGGATGGGTTGTTCTGGGTTGGGCTTGGGCTGTCTGTGGCACATCAGAGAGCCACGCGAACACAACGGTGGCGACACAGTGCCGGGCCTCAGTGCCAACCAACTTTAACAAGAGGCGCTGAGTAATGACCCACAGCTGGACTGAAGGAAGAGGAGGGGGCAGACATGCGGTTGCAGAGGCTGCTGTTGGGGTTGTGGAGAATAGACCTTTCCCTGGGGAGAGTGGCACCCTGAGTGGGAAGGGAGCTCTCCCTCGACCCTGCCCAGCCCCTGGCCGGTACCCCAGACCCACTGGAGCCAGGCAGCAGGCCCTCACTTCCTCCTGTTGTGTGTGACATCCTGCCACGCCCTGCTGATTAGGTCTTAAAGAGCTCTCTTCCTGAAGCCCGGAGTCCACTTCCTGTGGGCAGCTGCCGCCGCAGCCAGCACTGGGGAGATAATATCTACTCTCTTCCTTTGTCAGGGTTTTTTCATGCTGTTCTTTTTCTAACCTCTTTTTCTTATTCATACTCCCACTCCATTGCAAATTACAAGGCTATTTTTTAAATTCTTACCAGGGCTGGTTAAAAATAAGAATACAAACAACAAAACATCAAACAAAGGCAGTGGCGGAATTAGATGTGAATGTTGAGATTGCTCTGTAGTGCCATTATGAGGTCATTTGTCACACGACACAATGAAAGGCCCTCTTCAAAGAGCAAGTGTTGACACAACCGTGGGGACACCAAACTTCCTTTGTCCAGGGCGATGTCTTGAGAATGAAGCTACAGGACTCTCCTCTGTGCAGTCATTCACAGAATATGTCAGTTAGGTCAGGGTCACTGTGCTTTTAGTCAACCCTCAGGTGATGAAGAACAACCTAAGAAACTGCAACGAGGTTAAGTAGAACGACTGGCAGTAATTTACCCGCATACAGTATCTTAACATGATGGATCGCTGTGAGCTCGCTCGAAAGGGGGAGAATCTACCACAGGAATTCTATGGAATTCCATGAGGTGTTGGTGCTTGTATAGAGGTTATGGAGTTTTCCCAGAGGACACTGCTCTCCTGCTCTTTCACAGATGAGACCCAGACAGACATGGCACGCAGGCAGACAGACAGACAGACAGCACAGTCAGTGTGGAGAGAATGGGATAAAACTGTAACTAACGAGAGCACAGACATCCACTGATGCAATCTCATACGCGTTTGATGATGAATTGAAGGTGTGAAAAAACCCACCCTGTTAAAAACACAAGCCTCCTAAAAGACAGCATTCTCCACATCAGGCCAGTGAGAGGTCACATGTGTGTGTGTGTGTGTGTGTGTGTGTCTGCGTGCTCCCGTGTGTTTCCTTGTCATCTGGGATATGCTGCTTGCTAACTGTCCCTGACTGCTTACTGTTTCAGCACACATGCCTCCCTCTCTCTCCCCCTCTCAAAGTTTCTCTGACTGTACGGCCTGTTCAAACAGAGCTGAGCCATTGTTGTGGTTCTAAAAACAGATGATCATGACATGAACAATGTGGCCCCTTCCTATCCCCCTGGCCATAACCGTGGGAAGCAGAGGTGCTGAGGGTGCTTCAGCACCCCCTGAAAACCATCATTAAATCTGAAAACCATCATTAATCAATAAAAAATGTTAAACAAATTGTCACATAAGTAGTGCACTGGGCCCTTACTATTCCTGTAACGCGCGTCTAAGGGGAAGCCTCTGACTGGATCCCCCCTCCCTACAGGGCTGTTGGGGCCAGTCTCACGCCGGGTCACCGTCTCTGTATGATCCATGTGTGTGACATGCCGGTGCCATAGCATGGCCTCCATACTGGTAGTGACGTCAGACTGTGTCCCCTCGCCCCTGTGGGTCACAGTGATGAGTGAGGAGGGGGCAGGAGTGACAGGCAGATGGCTCGTCCCTTCAAACAATCAACTTCCTGTGCCACCGGTCTGCTCGCCTCTGGACAGGAAGTACCTACATTCCGAAAGCAGCAGAATAGAGAGGCGACCAACGGCAACAAGCTGTGTTCTCCTCTCTTTTGTTTTTCTGATCCTCTCATTTTATGGACGTGTGTCCCAGATGAGAAGTTTTGTGAGGGGACGTGTGACCCAGATGAGAAGTTTTGTGAGGGGACGTGTGTCCCAGATGAGAAGTTTTGTGAGGGGACGTGTGTCCCAGATGAGAAGTTTTGTGAGGGGACGTGTGACCCAGATGAGAAGTTTTGTGAGGGGACGTGTGTCCCAGATGAGAAGTTTTGTGAGGGGACGTGTGACCCAGATGAGAAGTTTTGTGAGGGGACGTGTGACCCAGATGAGAAGTTTTTTGAGGGGACGTGTGACCCAGATGAGAAGTTTTGTGAGGGGACGTGTGACCCAGATGAGAAGTTTTGTGAGGGGAAGTGTGACCCAGATGAGAAGTTTTGTGAGGGGAAGTGTGACCCAGATTAGAATGAAGAGCAGGATGGACTGTATTGTTTACCATTTTTAAATGTAACATTACTAAATGGTAATAAAAAATGAACACAGTTTGATTCATAAAGTTGGATGCTATAAAAATCTATGTATTATTATTAACATATTTTCTCTACAAAGAATTGAAACATGTCTTCATTAATTCTAACTCTGAAACACAAGCACATGTCCAGAGAGCAGGATCATCTACAAATAAAACAACACATTCCTGAGTCACATTTCATATCAACAGAGAGAGGGAGAGAGGAGACAGAGACAGGGAGAGGGACAGAGAGACAGAGAGACAGAGAGACAGAGAGAGAGAGAGAGAGAGAGAGAGAGAGAGAGAGGGGGAATAGGAATGGAACAAATGAAAAAGAGAAAATGCCTATGGTCTTAATAAAATTCACCCTATTTTCTCAGTTTTTTCCCTTGCCCTCTCCCTCCCTCCTTCCCTCACCCTCTTTATTGGGTCTCTGGGAACATGTCTTCCCTAGCTGTACGGCCCCACAGACACACACAGGCCAGGCTCCCGGCTCTGAGCACAGCTGGCCAGACTTTGTGGAGCCAGTCGTCAGGCTGCATGAAGCCCTGCCCGCCCTCGCTTCCTATGCAAACATGCCCAGGTGTGGGGGGGGGCCGCTCCCAGCTCCCCTCTCTCCTCTCCTCCTCTGATGTGCTCCTCCATCCAGAGGACCCCTGTGTGTATGCATGTGAGAGAGAGAGAGAGAGAGAGAGAGAGAGAGAGAGAGAGAGAGAGAGAGAGAGAGAGAGAGAGAGAGAGAGAGAGCTGTGTCCACACTGAAGGAGGGGGACACACCCAGGGGGAGACCGTTAACAACAACAATTACGGTTTAGTTCCGGGCTAGATTACTGGTAACTAGCTTCACAGCAAGACTAACTACTGGGCAATATCATGTTGCAGAAAAAGTGGGATTCATTCACTTTCAATCTCTTTGAGAAGCCTCGTGTTTAGACCATCAGTCCATAAGCAAATTCCTGCTTTTTATGATGTGTAGAGTTGATACATTCAACCTATTCAAACTGTATTGGACAAATATTTCACATACGACTGATAATAGCTGTAATTATTCAACTTCAAATTATGTTTCTCTTGGCATCCTATTGTTACACCAGAGTAAAAAGCATTATACCATATCTGCTCAAAGTTTCCAGTACAATTATTACAGTGTAATAATGGGGACATTTTCATCTCTTTATTTTACTCATTAAGTAAGATAA